>JAJQKJ010001063.1:0-175875 GCA_029574335.1 Rana kukunoris | reverse complement strand
TACTTGCTATGATCCTCAGCTCAATTTAGTGCTCCTAATGCACTATTTCTCAAAACACATTTTTTTTTTAATGAATAAATAAACATTCAACCTGCAGGGGAAATAGAAGGAGAACATTCCATTTTGTCCCATTCACATAGAATAGAATGAATGTACCAGCAGTTTGACAGAATGAATAGCTATGTGAATTTTTATAACTATTATACACAACACCGTAGTGCGAATTGAGTGAAAATAAACCTATGAAGTGTTTGAATCTAGTTTATTGGCTGCTTTTCATTTCTTATAATAACATTATATTTTAATACCATAAGTATATTTACAATTATAACCTGATTAAAGGCAATAAAATTAAAGATTTTTTTTTTTTTGTAAATATGAGTCAACTTTTATTCCTATGACACTTCATTAGTGTGATGTTATAAAACCTGACCTCACCCCTATGGAGGCTATAAAGATTGTCTTATCGCTGGTGTGTCACACCCATCCCTACACAATGTATGATGTCTCAATGAGGGAATGACGGAGGTTATCTAGTTTTTGGGTCATGCAATAACGCCCATCATAAAAATGGATGAGAGAATTTCCAGTAACTTTCTTCACAAAATCCCATTCTATTGACGTTCGCTGCTGACCTCTCACCATGAAAATGCTAACAGCCTGGCTACATTTCTGTCTTACTAAGACACTGGGTATGATACAAGTATGCAGCCAGTGAAGATCCAGTAGAATCAGAACTCCCGATCTGTTTTGTGTTTTTGTTAGAGTAACCCACGTGCCAAATGTACTATATAGGCAAGAAAAATAATGGAGGCAATGCCGACTCCATGGGACCAACCATAGACATCACAACAACATATACATTTAAAAACCATATATATTTTTTTATAAAATGTAGATAAGCATCATGCCCGAGGGCATCACCTTGATAACTCTCACTAAACTGGACTGGTATTGGCAGAGAAAGGGCGCTGTGCAGCACCACAAATCAGATCATATTATCTCATTTTTTTTTCACATTTTATTTTATCATTAAATGTGCTTTTTTTATGGATTTGAATTTGACATGGAATTAGACTTTTACAATTAGACATCTGCACTGCCAAAAAAAATCGGAACATTCGCTATGATCTGCAATATTTAGATAATTCATAACTTTGGATGCATTCAAATTTGTTATGTTCCATTCGTATAGATGCGGTGTTCAATTTTTTTGGATAATTCATAACTTTGGATAAAGTATTGGTTACGTTCACTAACAGCTTAGCCAAATTTGAAAGGAAATTCCAATACTTATATCATTTAATAGTTTATAACTATTATTATAGTTTTTTTTTATACTATTATTATTTTTTTTATTGAAATTTTCAAAGAATAAACAGAGAGTAAAACTATATAAAAGGTACAAAATATGAAAGTGATTATGACATACATCGGAAAGATAAAAAACATAGGGCCAGATTCAGGTACACGTACATTTGCGCAGCGTATCCGAGATACGCTACGCAGCCGTATTTTTCCAGGCTCTACAACCGAATTCTGGTAGATGTTTGCCCGTACGCTATGGCAGCGTAGTCTATTTCTCGCCGCGTAATCGAAATACGTGATTAGGGGGCGTGAAGCATTTAAATTAGGCGCGTCCCCGCGGCGATCGAACAGAGCATGCTCCGTTAAGAAATTTCCCGCCGTGCATTGCGCGAAATAACGTCGATACGTCATTCGTTGTTTGAGTAGCGTCGTTTACGGACATTCCTATTCCCGGACATTTACGTCAAAAATAAAAAAAGACATCAGAAAACGTTGATATTCGACGCGGGAACGACGGCCATACTTAACATGGGCTGTCGAATATAAGACCAGCAAAAAGCTGGTATAGTAGTTTTACGCAGCAAAAAGATGACTAAAGATGCCGTAAGAGATTGCGATAGACGTTCGTAATTTCGTGGATAGTCGGCAAAAGCTCATTTGCATACCCCGACGCGGAAAACGACAGGAACTCCACCCAGCGGCCGCAATTTTATTGCAGCGTAGATCCGAAGGCGTACGAACACGTAAGCCAGTTGGATTGAAGTGCAAAGCCGTCTTTTCATGGTTTGAGGATTCAAACCAGTGAAAAAACACGCGTAATTAGAAAGTACTCCAGTCTAACACCAGTTAGACAGGAGTTACGGCTCTCTGAATCTGGCCCATAGAGATTATCATCATACAGGGAGTGCAGAATTATTAGGCAAGTTGTATTTTTGAGGATTAATTTTATTATTGAACAACAACCATGTTCTGAATGAACCCAAAAAAACTCATTAATATCAAAGCTGAATATTTTTGGAAGTAGTTTTTAGTTTGTTTTTAGTTTTAGCTATTTTAGGGGGATATCTGTGTGTGCAGGTGACTATTACTGTGCATAATTATTAGGCAACTTAACAAAAAACAAATATATACTCATTTCAATTATTAATTTTTACCAGTGAAACCAATATAACATCTCAACATTCACAAATATACATTTCTGACATTCAAAAACAACACAAAAACAAATCACTGACCAATATAGCCACCTTTCTTTGCAAGGACACTCGTGCAGCCTGCCATCCATGGATTCTGTCAGTGTTTTGATCTGTTCACCATCAACATTGCGTGCAGCAGCAACCACAGCCTCCCAGACACTGTTCAGAGAGGTGTACTGTTTTCCCTCCTTGTAAATCTCACATTTGATGATGGACCACAGGTTCTCAATGGGGTTCAGATCAGGTGAACAAGGAGGCCATGTCATTAGTTTTTCTTCTTTTATACCCTTTCTTGCCAGCCACGATGTGGAGTACTTGGATGCGTGTGATGGAGCATTGTCCTGCATGAAAATCATGTTTTTCTTGAAGGATGCAGACTTCTTACTGTACCACTGCTTGAAGGTGTCTTCCAGAAACTGGCAGTAGGACTGGGAGTTGAGCTTGACTCCATCCTTAACCCGAAAAGGCCCCACAAGCTCATCTTTGATGATACCAGCCCAAACCAGTACTCCACCTCCACCTTGCTGGCGTCTGAGTCGGACTGGAGCTCTCTGCCCTTTACCAATCCAGCCACGGGCCCATCCATCTGGCCCATCAAGACTCAATCTCATTTCATCAGTCCATAAAACCTTAGAAAAATCAGTCTTGAGATATTTCTTGGCCCAGTCTTGATGTTTCAGCTTGTGTGTCTTGTTCAGTGGTGGTCGTCTTTCAGCCTTTCTTACCTTGGCCATGTCTCTGAGTATTGCACACCTTGTGCTTTTGGGCACTCCAGTGATGTTGCAGCTCTGAAATATGGCCAAACTGGTGGCAAGTGGCATCTTGGCAGCTGCACGCTTTACTTTTCTCAGTTCATGGGCAGTTATTTTGCGCCTTGGTTTTTTCACACGCTTCTTGCGACCCGGTTGACTTTTTTGAATGAAACGCTTGATTGTTCGATGATCACGCTTCAGAAGCTTTGCAATTTTAAGAGTGCTGCATCCCTCTGCAAGATATCTCACTATGTTTGACTTTTCTGAGCCTGTCAAGTCCTTCTTTTGACCCATTTTGCCAAAGGAAAGGAAGTTGCCTAATAATTATGCACACCTGATATAGGGTGTTGATGTCATTAGACCACACCCCTTCTCATTACAGAGATGCACATCACCTAATATGCTTAATTGGTAGTAGGCTTTCGAGCCTATATAGCTTGGAGTAAGACAACATGCATAAAGAGGATGATGTGGTCAAAAAACTCATTTGCCTAATAATTCTGCACTCCCTGTATATCATGTACGGCAATCAACTCTGATAATAGAAAAATACCAATTATCACAGTTCTAGGGTAGAACTAAAACAGGGTAAAATTAAAGTACCATATATACTCGAGTATAAGCCAAGTTTTTCAGCACATTTTTTGTGTTCTGAAAATGCCCCCTCGGCTTATACTCGAGTCAACTTTTTGTGCCTGATCTCCCACAATTTGGGGACCTGGTACAGGCTTACTAGGCACACATATAGTCCCACTCTTCCTCTACAAGTGTGCAAAGTTTGTTGCCCGGGGAACCTATGGCTGGGGAGCACCGATTTTTCAAAGCGGGGCACCCCTTCCATAGACTCCCATGTTAAACTGTAATTTCTCTGGTGGATTTGGGGACCTGATACGGCCGGTCATAGGTTCTCTGGACACTAAACTTGGTACACATGTAGCCCCATTTCTTCTCTATACGTGTGCAGAGTTTGTTGTCTGGAGGACCTACGGCTTGGGAGCACAGATTTTTCAAAGCTGGGAACCCCTTCCATAGACTCCCATGCTAAACTGTAATTTCTCTGGTGAATTTGGGGACTTGGTACCAGCCGGTCGTAGGTACCCTGGACCCGGAACTTGGCACACATGTACCCCTATTTCTCCTCTATAAGTGTGCAAAGTTTGTTGTCTAGGAGACCTATCGCTGGGGAGCACCGATTTTTCAAAGCCAGGCACCCCTTCCATAGACTCCAATGTTAAATGTCAGTCTAGTCATGGACACAGTGAGACATGGGCACAGTGAGGCATGGGCACAGTGAGACATGGACACAGTGAGGCATGGGAACAGTGAGGCATGGGCACAGTGAGGCATGGGCACAGTGAGACATGGGACACAATGAGGCATGGGCACAGTGAGGCATGGGCACAGTGAGACATGGACACAGTGAGGCATGGGCACAGTGAGGCATGGGCACAGTGAGGCATGGGCACAGTGAGGCATGCACATGGACACAGTGAGGCATGCACATGGACACAGTGAGGCAAAGTGAGGCACAGTGAGGCACTCAGATGGACACATTAGGCTTATACTTGAGTCAATAGGTTTTTCCCAGTTTTTTTGCGGTAAAATTAGGTGCCTCGGCTTATATTAGGGTTGGCTTATACTCGAGTATATACGGTAATATAGCACTGAGTAAAATAAAATAAGATACAATACAAAAACAATTATAAAATAAAGTAAAATAGACAGAATTTAAGATGGACACATTTCAGTAAACATATTATTATAGTTTTTATTAGTATTTGTATTATTACTATTTATTATTAATAAATAACAGTAATAATAATAAAAACTGTAATATTGGTTACTAATTTAATTATAATACAAAATTACGAAAAACAAAATTACCTGAACGTTTTTCAATATTTAGAATTTTCGTTCTTTCTGATATTTTGATTTTCAAATTTTCGGATTTTCGTTGTTTTGAATTGTTGTTCATTTAGAAAATTTGTAAGTGGCGTCCCTAGGGGAGGGCCAGAGGGGGCCCTGCCCCCCCATACATTAAGCTGTGCAGGGACAGGACAGCTGGGGAACCTCACAGTGGCAAGACATACTCGGATAGTTCTCCCACTGCTTTGGACCCTTATATTTTCTTGGTGTGCTGGTGACATATATCTCTTGTTTTCTGCCACCCTGGGGGGCCCCAGTATGGTAGGAAGGGTGCTCACTGCAGAACATGTGAAAGAGCCCGTTGTGGAATCGTAGTAACCCCAGGACACATATATATATATATATATATAATTGCATTTTAAAGTTGCCCCCCTACTTTTGTCCCTGTCCCCCCCATGTGAAAGCTGGAGACGCCACTGAGCAGAGATGATTCCTCTGAGTCACACAGGGTTGAGATGTGTGGCAGAGCTGTGTAAATCTCAGGACTGTATTGACAGATATACTAGACCTTTTGGCTAATCAGTTTGGCTAATTTCCTGGCTGGAGAACGTCCAGCATCACCTAGCTCTGTCCTCCCCATCCTGACCGTCCCTGGGTCACCCCTTTCATTCATTGGATATTAGTCCTTTCAGTCATGTAGGCTTGCATGTTTATTACTTTAGGAAGTCGTAAAATATGTTTTGTACATCCCCTCCTGCCAGCCATGATCTACCTGCATTGTATAGAGAGGCACAAAGACCCAGTGATGACATCACAGGGACCAAAATAAGATATGTAACGGAAATGAAAAAAAAACAAAACAAAAAAAAAATAATAATAATAATAATATACTGTGTGTAAACTATTTCTCAGACTTTATACCTTTTCTTCCTCCAGGTCTTACCTGCTTAAATGGTGGCACTTATAATGGATTTAAGTGCCTGTGCCCAGAAGGCTACTTTGGGAGCTATTGTGAAGAAGCTGCAGTCAGGCCAAGTATGTACAAACCTGTGATCTGAAGTAAAGATTGTTCATTTAGCTTAGTAAATAAAAGGAAGCTGTGTTAACTTTGAACTTCCAATGATATGTAAAGAAATTGGCAAAAAGACTAAGTTTGTATGAGTGATATTCACCTTCTTAATTAAAAATAAATAAATAAATATACACACACACATATATATATATACACTATATTACCAGAAGTATTGGGACGCCTGCCTTTACACGCACATGAACTTTAATGGGATCCCAGTCTTAGTCCGTAGGGTTCAATATTGAGTTGGGCTGCCCTTTGCAGCTATAACAGCTTCAACTCTTCTGGGAAGGCTGTCCACAAGGTTTAGGAGTGTGTCTATGGTAATGTTTGACCATTCTTCCAGAAGCGCATTTGTGAGGTCAGGCACTGATGTTGGAATAAGGCCTGGCTTAAAGTCTCTGCTACTAATTCATCCCAAAGGTGTTCTATCAGGTTGAGGTCAGGACTCTGTGCAGGTCAATCAAGTTCCTCCACCCCAAACTCGCTCATCCATGTCTTTATGGACCTTGCCGTGTGTACGGGCCCAAATCATTTGGTGGAGGGGGGATTATGGTGTGGGGGTTGTTTTTAAGGGGTTGGGCTTGGTCCCTTAGTTCCACTGAAGGGAACTCCTAAGGTGTCAGCATACCAAGACATTTTGGACAATTTCATGCTCCTAACTTTGTGGGAACAGTTTGGGGATGACAAAACAAGGTCCATAAAGACATGGATGAGCAAGTTTGGGGTGGAGGAACTTTAATGGCCTCACATCAACCCGATAGAACACCATTGAGATGAATTATAGCGGAGATTGCAAGCCAGGTCTTTTCGTCCAACATCAGTGCCTGACCTCACAAATGTTCTTCTGGAAGAATGGTTAAACATTCCTATAGACACGCTCCTAAACTTTGTCGACAGCCTTTCCAGAAGCTAAAGGTTGAGCCAACTTAACATTAAGCCCTACGGACTAAAACTGGGATGCCATTAAAGTTCATGTGCGTGTAAAGGCAGGCGTCCCAATACTTTTGGTAATATAGTTACATAGTAGGTGAGGTTTAAAAAAGACACAAGTCCATCAAGTCCAACCTGTGTATGTGATTATATGTCAGTATGACCTTGTATATACCTGTATATTGTGGTCTTTCAGGTGCTTAACTAATAGTTTATTTTTTAAGTATCTTTGCCCCCCACTGAAACCACTGTCTGTGGAAGAGAATTCCACATCCTTACCACTCTTACAGCAAAAAACCCTCAACAAAGTTAAACCGTTACTCTTCTTTTTAAATTCCTTTTTGCAGAAAAGTTTTATCCCTATTGTGGGGTCACCAGTATGGTATTTCTACATTGAAATCATATCCCCTCTCAAGCGTCTCTTCTCCAGAGAGAATAAGTTCAGTGCTCTTAACCTTTCCCCATAGCTGAGGTCCTCCAGACCCTTTATTAGCTTTGTTGCCCTTCTTTGTACTCTCTGCAGTTCCAGCACATCCTTCCTGAGGACTGGTGCCCAGAACTGGATAAACAACAAAAATGATACTCCCAACAAAGGGAGATGCGGGGGAAAACCCCAGAGGGCAATTGCCTGGCTCGTCCTGGAGAGGCCCCGGTTAGGTATCCCAAAGTGAAACGACTCCTGGAGAAACCCCTTATGTAGCAGAAAACTGCCAAATTTTACATATACAGTGGAACCTCGGATTACGAGCATAATCCATTCCGGGAGAATGCTCGTAATCCAAAGTACTCACATATCAAAGCGAGTTTCCCCATTGAAGTCAATGGAAACAAAAATAATTTGTCTGACCTTGGCAATCCTCGGAAAGACTTGGTTCCCGTGATTTGCTGTTTGGAAATGCACAGAAAGGCCCGAGGACAGGGCAGCTGACCTTGGGCCTTTCCGTGCATTAACGAACAGTGACGATCGGCGATATTTGGCTCTCGCAAACCGAGTTACGATTTTTATAACACAGTGCTCGTATTGCGAAATGCTTGTTAACTGCGTTACTCGCAATCTGAGGTTCCACTGTATAATATAAGAAAAAGACAGGAAATGGAAGAAAAGTAAAGTTGGAAAAGGAAAAGCAGCTGTGACGAGGGTAAGGGGGAAAAAGGATTGGGGTAATATGAAAAACCAGTTAGTTGCAGAGGATAGGATATGTTAACTCAATTAACTATAGAGTCCTAGTGGTGACTAGGGATGAGCCGAACACCCCTGGGTTCGGTTTGCACCAGAACCTGCGAACAGACCAAAAGTTTGTGTGAACTGAAGTTTTTTCAGGAGCAGTGATTTTAATAATGCTTAAAGTGAAACAATAAAATTGAAATATTCCTTTAAATTTCGTACCTAGGAGGGGGGGGGGGTTATAGTATGCCTGTAAAGTAGCGCTTGTTTCCTGTGCTTAGAACTGTCCCTGCACAAAATGTAATTTCTGAAGGAAAAAAGTCATTTAAAATCACTCGTGGCTATAATGAATTGTCGGATACCAGCAATACAGAGAAAAGTCTTTCAGAAAAAAAGAATGCGTGGGGATCCCCCTAAATTCAATTACCATGCACTTAGGGTCTGGTATGGATATTAAGGGGAACCCTGCGTCAAATTAAACAAAAAATATGTGGGGTTCCCCCCAAATATCCATTCCAGACCCTTCAGGTCTGGTATGGATTTTAAGGGGAACTCCACCCCAAATTTAAAAAAAAAATGCCATGGACCCCCACACATTTTTTTTTTATGAATGACTTTTCTCTGTATTGCCGGGAGCCGACAATTCATTATAGCCGCGAGTAATTTTAAATTACTTTTTTTCCTTCAGAAATTGCACTTTGTGCAGGGACAGTTCTAAGCATGGGAAACAAGCGCTGCTTTACAGGCATACTATACCCCCCCCCCCCCCCCTTAGGTACAAAATTTAAAGGAATATTTCACTTTTATTGTTTCACTTTAAAAAAATGCAGTTTTTAAAACTTTTTTTGCATTGATACATGTTCCCTGGGGCAGGATCCAGGTCCCCAAACACTTTTTATTACAATAACTTGCATATTAGCCTTTAAAATTAGCACTTTAGATTTCAAACGTTCGAGTCCCATAGACTTCAACAGGGTTATAAAGTTCACACGAACTTGCCGCGAACACCCCAAATAGTTCGCTGTTCGGCGAACAGGCAATGTTCGAGTCGAACATGAGTTCTACTCGAACTCGAAGCTCATCCCTAGTGGTGACATCACAAGGACTAAAATAAATAAATAAAATAAAAATATCTGTAAACTATTTCTCAGACTTTATACCTTTTCTTCCCTGCTTAAATAGGGGCACTTATGATGGGATAATGTGTCGGTGCCCAGAAGGATACTTTGAAGCGTTTTGAAATGTTTGAAGCTAGTTTAGTGGTGTGTAACCTATTTCTCAAACGTTATATTATTTCATCCTGCAGATCCTCCCTGCTTAAATGGTGGCACTTATAATGGGTTTAAGTGCCTGTGCCCAGAAGGCTACTTTGGAAGTCGATGTGAAGAAGCTGCAGTCAGGCCAAGTATGTACAAACCTGTGATCTTATGTAAGGGTTGTTCACATTGCTTAGTAAATAAAAGGAAGCTGTGATAACTTTGAACATTCAATGATGTGCAACGAAGCAAAATGCCTGTCACTTATAAAAGTACATAAGCTACTTTTCAGGCAGAATTTTGAGTTTTTGTCCTCATAGACATCAATGCAGTAATTAGACCAGAAAACACTTGATTTGAATGTTTTTTCAGGCTTTTTTAGCCGATCTCCTCCTCCTAGTGATTTCCATTGGCTAAAACAAAATGCCTAGATGAAAATTGCCTTAAAGTGGATGTAAACCCACTCTGAAGAACTGAAAAGCTGCAGATTCTGTGGGTGGATCTGTTGTCTGGAGCTCTGTGGGTGGAGTCGTGATGTCAGTAGACTCCCCGCCCACCTCTACACTCCCCTTACACTAAATTCTGCTATGATCACTAACATCCAGTCAAAATCCAGAAAAGTAACCACATGACTTCAGAAAAGGAGTGGGGGTGAGAATTAACAAATAATGCCTGTCTCCAGGCTAGTGCATGAGATATGTAAATAACCTGTCACTCACAGCAAGGGGGCGGAACGGACCAAGGTTTTTCTCTGTAAGTCCGTTTTATTTCACTGAACAATAAAATGCTCAAAAACATGCTTGAAAAGATGCCTGATAATGCAACGCTCTAGTATGTAGCCTAATGGTAAAGTAATGTTTTGTGCTGTTTCCCACAGCTACATCCACCAAAGCTCCTGCAAGCACCAGTACACCAATTACATCTGAAACCAGCCAGTTCAGTTCACCGACATCTGATGTACCAATTACTGGTGTTACTACTGATGGTTCAACCTCAACGGCTGAGTACATTACCAGCTCTCTCACCATTGTATCTGATAGTGAACTCACTACTGACACCTTGAAAACCACCAGGAAATATGGTACAGAATCCATTGTGTTTGTAGAGAGTAATGAGATCACTACTGATGACAACACGTCCAATGCAGATAGTGAATATACTACGGATGCTGTTACATCTGACAGTACTAGTACATACATAACTTTTCCTACTACAAAAGATCAGACTGTTGAAATATCCACAGACTGTAAAACATCTAATGAAGTTAAATATCTACAGAATCTTTATTTACTACTGGGTCTATTACATCTGATTTTTTAAGTATCGATGCCCCCCCCCCCCCGCTGAAACCACTGTCTGTGGAAGAGAATTCCACATCCTTACCGCTCTTACAGCAAAGAACCCTCTACACAGTTTAAAGTTAAACCGTTACTCTTCTTTTTAAAATTCCTTTTTGCAGAAAAGTTTTATCCCTATTTCGGGGTCACCAGTACGGTATTTCTACATTGAAATCATATCCCCTCTCAAGCGTCTCTTCTCCAGAGAGAATAATTTCAGTGCTCCTAACCTTTCCCCATAGCTGAGGTCCTCCAGACCCTTTATTAGCTTTGTTGCCCTTCTTTGTACGCTCTGCAGTTCCAGCACATCCCTGCTAAACACTGGTGCCCAGAACTGGATAAACAACAAAAATGATACCCTGTCCCAACAAAGGGAGATGAGGGGGAAACCCCGGAGGGCAATTACCTGGCATGTTCTGGAGAGGCCCCAGTTTGGTATCCCAAAGTGAGACGACTCCTGGAGAAACCCCTTATGTAGCAGAAAACTGGCAAATTTTACATATACAGTGGAAGCTCGGATTACGAGCATAATCCATTCCGGGAGAATGCTTGTAATTCAAAGTACTCACATATCAAATGCGACCAGAGGCGGAGGGGGGCGCCAGAGAGCCATGGAAATGGCTGAAAAGCCCGCTTTGGCCTGTTTTGTGCTCGTTTTGCGAGACAACACTCGCAAACCGAGTTACGATTTTTAAAGAAACAGTGCTCTTTTTGCGAAACGCTCGTTAACCGCGTTACTCGCAATCCGAGATTCCACTGTGAAATATATATGAAAGAGACAGGAAATGGAAGAAAAGTAGAGTAGGAAAAGAAAAAGCAGCTGCGACAAGGGAAAGGGGAAAAAAAGAGAGGGGGGGGGGGGGGTAATATGAAAAGCCAGTTAGTTGCAGAGGACAGAATACGTTAACTCAATTAACTACAGAGTCACAGTGTTGACATCACAGGGACTAAAACAAGATATGTAATGACAATAAAAATAAATAAATAAATAAAATAAAAATATCTGTAAACTATTTCTCAGACTTTATACCTTTTCTTCCCTGCTTAAATAGGGGCACTTATGATGGGATAATGTGTCAGTGCCCAGAAGGATACTTTGAAGCGTTTTGAAATGTTTGAAGCTAGTTTAGTGGTGTGTAACCTATTTCTCAAACGTTATATTATTTCATCCTGCAGATCCTCCCTGCTTAAATGGTGGCACTTATAATGGGTTTAAGTGCCTGTGCCCAGAAGGCTACTTTGGAAGTCGATGTGAAGAAGCTGCAGTCAGGCCAAGTATGTACAAACCTGTGATCTTATGTAAAGGTTGTTCACTTTGCTTAGTAAATAAAAGGAAGCTGTGATAACTTTGAACATTCATTGATCTGCAATGAGGCAAAATGCCTGTCACTTATAAAAGTACATAAGCTACTTTGTAAGCAGAATTTTGAGTTTTTGTCCTCATAGACATCAATGTTTTTTCAGGCGTTTTTAGCCGATCTCCTCCTTCTAGTGATTTCCATTGGCTAAAACAAAATGCCTAGATGAAAATCGCCTTAAAAATGGATGTAAACCCACTCTGAAGAACTGAAAAACTGCAGATTCTGTGGGTGTATCTGTTGTCTGGATCTCTGTGGGTGGAGTCATGATGTCAGTAGACTCCCCGCCCACCTCTACACTCCCCTTATACTAAATTCTGCTATGATCACTAACATCTAGTCAAAATCCAGAAAAGTAACCACATGACTTCAGAAAAGGAGTGGGGTGGGAATTAACAAATAATGCCTGTCTCCAGGCTAGTGCATGAGATATGTAAATAAGCTGTCACTCACAGCAAGGGGGCGGAACGGACCAAGGTTTTTCTCTGTAAGTCCGTTTTATTTCACTGAACAATAAAAGAGGATTGCTCATAGCTGGATTAACTCTGTGTGGCAAGACTGGGCACAGATGATAGGAAATCTTATTCTCTACATTGTGACAGCAAAGAAAAAAAATTGTTTCGGGTTTACATCCACTTTAAAAAAAATACCTGACATATTTGAAATTCTGCTAAACAAAAAAAAAATGCTCAAAAACATGCTTGAAAAGATGCCTGATAACGCAACGCTCTAGTATGTAGCCTAATAGTAATGTAATGTTGTGTGCTGCTTTCCACAGCTACATCCACTAAAGCTCCTGCAAGCATCAGTACACCAATGACATCTGAAACCAGCCAGTTCAATTCCCCGATATCTGATGTACCTATTACTACTGATGGTTCAACCTCTCCTACAGGTGAGGACAGTACCAGCTCACTCACCTTTGTATCTGATAGTGAACTCACTACTGACACCTTGGAAACCACGGGAAAATATGGTACAGAATCCACTGTGTTTGTAGAGAGTAATGAGATCACTACTGATGACAACACATCCAATGTAGTTAGTGAATATACTACGGATGCTGTTACATCTGATAGTACTAGTACATACGTAACTTTTCCTACTACAACAGATCAGACTGTTGAAATATCCACAGACTCTAAAACATCTAATAAAGTTACAACTGATTCCATTACATCTACAATTACAACTGAAGACACTACTCTCTACACTACAACAGAAATGTCTCCCGAAAAATCCACAGAATCCACCACTACAAACCCTACTGACTCCAATATCTCTGACACCACCAAAGAATATACCATTTACTCAACCACAACTACAACAGAGTCTGCAGATCCTCCCTGCTTAAATGGTGGCACTTATAATGGGTTTAAGTGCCTGTGCCCAGAAGGCTACTTTGGGAGCTATTGTGAAGAAGCTGCAGTCAGGCCAAGTATGTACAAACCTGTGATCTGAAGTAAAGGTTGTTCACTTAGCTTAGTAAATAAAGGGAAGCTGTGCTAACTTTGAACATCCAATGATGTGTAAAGGAATGTAAAAAAGACTAAAGTTGTATGATTGACATCCATAGACTCCCCTTCTTAATTAAAAATAAATAAATAAAAATATTATAGGGGAAAGATTCAGGTAGGAAAGCGTATCTTTATGGCGGCGTAACTTTTCTTTTTTTACGTTACCCTGCCGCAACTTTACTTGCAAGTGCTGTATTCACAAAGCACTTGCGTGTAAAGTTACGGCGGCGTAGCGTAAACTGGGCGGCCTAATTCAAATTCGGCGGGTAGGGGGCGTCTCCTATTTAAATTAGGCGCGTCCACGCTCTGAACGTACTGCGCATGCGTCGACCATAGAAAAATCCCAATGCGCATGCTCTGAATTATGACAGTGTTTTCGATGTGAACGTAATCGAGGTAAATCCCCATTCACGGACGAGTTACGCAAACGACGTAAAAATTTTAAAATTTCCCGCGATCACAACGTTCATACTTAACATAGGATGCGCCTGCTTTTGGCAGCTTTATCTTTACGCCGTGTGACCCCTTACGGAAATGGCGTAAAGTGACTGCGTCGGGCCTGCGTATGTTCGTGAATTGGCGTATCTTGCTGATTTACGTATTCTCAGTGTAAATCAGCAGGAAAGGCCCCAGCGGCCATTTTAACATTGGAGTTAAGATCCGACGTTGTAATACAATTACGCCTGTCGGATCTTTCCTGGAAACCGGCATATCTTGTTTTCTGCATACAGAAAACAGATAAGCCGGCGCAAAGTCAGAGTTATGTCGGCGTATCACTGATACGCCGGCATAACTCTACCTGAATGTGGCCCTATATTACCAAAAGTATTGGGACGCCTGCCTTTACACACACATGAAGTTTAATAACATCCCAGTCTTAGCCTATAGCGTTTAATATTGAGTTAGTCCTCCCTGTGGAGCTATAACAGCTTCAACTCTTCTGGGAAGGCCGTCCACAAGGTTTAGGAGTGTCTATGGGAATGTTTGACCATTCTTCCAGAAGCACATTTGTAAGGTCAGGCATTAAAGCGGAGGTCCCATGACTTTTTTTTTAATTAAAAGCCAGCAGCTGCTGACTTTTAATAAATGGACACTTACCTGTCCATGGTGCCGGCGACGTCGGCACCTGAAGCCGAGCAATCGCTCATCTCTCGGGGCTACCCCACCGCCATCCTCGTGAGGGAATCGGGAAGTATTTGATCAGCTCTGTGGTTTTTAAAAATGCACTGATTACTGTGTAAATGACACTAAAAGGGAAGGGGTTAAAACTAGGCGACGAGGAAGGGGTTACGTGTGTCCTAGGGAATGATTCTAACTGTGTGGGGGGTGGGCTACAAAAGACATGACAGTGATCACTGCTCCAGATGACAGGGAGCAGTAGATCACTGACCTGTCGCTAGGCAGAACAGGGAGATGCCTTGTTTACATAGACATTTCCCCGTTCTCCCGCTCCGTGATAAGATTGCGGGACATCGAGTACAGTCACGGAGCTGGCGGCGGGTGCTAGGCGGCAGTTTCAAAGCAACGTACAGGTACGCTGCTTTGCCTGCCCGTGCCATTCTGCTGACGTAAATGTACGTAAGGCAATGTTTGACCATTCTTCAAGAAGTGCATTTGTGAGGCCAGGAACTGATGTTGGATGAGAAGGCCTGGCTTGAAGTCTCTGCTACTAATTCATCCCAAAGGTGTTCTATCAGGTTGAGATCAGAACTCTGTGCAGGTCAATTAAGTTCCTGCACCCCGAACTCGCTCACCCATGTCTTTATGGACTTTGATTTGTGCACTGGTCCAAATCATTTGGTGGAGGGGGGATTATGGTGTGGTGTTGTTTTTCAGGGGTTGGACTTGGCCCCTTAGTTCCAGTGAAGAGAACTCCTAAGGCCTCGTACACACGAGCAGACAGATTTGATCAAATCTGTCCGTCCGACAGATTTGAACAAATCTGTCTGCTGGGATTTTGGTTTGCTCGCGTGTACACACGAGCAAACCAAAATCCCCGCCAGCAGACGGCGCGCTGACGTGTCGGTGACGTGGCGGTGATGTTGACGCCGCCACGTCACCGCACCAGGAAGTAAAACACTTCCGCGCATGCGCCGAATCCATTCGGCGGCAGTGCGGCGGCGGTGCGGGACGACATGTCTGCTGGTAAGTGTACTAACCAGCAGACATGTCGGGCGGACGGATTCCCACCCGATAGATTTCAAAGCATGCTTTGAAATCTGTCGGGTGGCCAAATCCGTCGGCTCGGCCGTACACACGATCGAATCTGTCTGCTGAAACGGTCCAGCGGACCGTTTCCAGCGGACAGATTTGATCGTGTGTACGAGGCCTAAGACGTCGGCATACCAAGACATTTTGGACAAATTCATGCTCCCAAATTTGTGGGAACAGTTTGGGGATGGCCCATTCCTGTTCCAATATGACTGCTCACCAGTGCACAAAGGGGTGGAAAAACTTGACTGGCCTGCACAGAGTCCTGATCTCAACCCGATAGATCACCTTTGGGATGAATTGGAGTTGAGACTGTGAGTCAGGCCTTCTTGTCCAAATCAGTGCCTGACCTCACAAATGCGCTTCTGGAAGAACGGTCAAACATTCCCATAGACACACTCTGAAACCTTGTGGACAGTCTTTCCAGAAGAGTTGAAGCTGTTATAGGTGAAAAGGGCGGGGCCAACTCAATATTGAACCCTACAGACTAAGACTGGGATGCCATTAAAGTTCATGTGCGTGTAAAGGCAGCCGTCCCAATACTTTGGTAATATAGTTACATAGTAGGTGAAGTTGAAACCTATGTGTGTGATTATATGTCAGTATGACCTTGTATATATCTGTATGTTGTGGTCTTTCAGGTGCTTATCTGAAACCACTGTCTGTGGAAGAGAATTCCACATCCTTACCGCTCTTACAACAAAGAACCCTCTACACAGTTTAAAGTTAAACCGTTACTCTTCTTTTTAAATTAATTTTTGCAGAAAAGTTTTATCCATATTGTGGGGTCACCAGTACGGTATTTCTACTTTGAAATCATATCCCCTCTCAAGTGTCTCTTCTCCAGAGAGAATAAGTTCAGTGCTCCTAACCTTTCCCCATAGCTGAGGTCCTCCAGACCCTTTATTAGCTTTTTTGCCCTTTTTTGTACTCTCTTCAGTTCCAGCACATCCCTCCAGTGCCCAGAACTGGATAAACAACAAAAATGATACCCTGTCCCAACAAAGGGAGATGAGGGGGAAAACCCCAGAGGGAAATTACCTGGCATGTCCTGGAGAGGCCCCAGTTAGGTATCCCAAAGTGAGACGACTCCTGGAGAAACCCCTTATGTAGCAGAAAACTGCCAAATTTTACATATACAGTGGAACCTCGGATTACGAGCATAATCCATTTCAGGAGAATGCTCATAATCCAAAGTACTCACATATCAAAGCGAGTTTCCTCATAGAAGTCAATGGAAACAAAAGTAATTTGGCTGACCTCGGCAAGCCTCGGAAAGACTTTGTTCCAGAGATTTGCACTGTATGGCACTGTTTGGAAATGCACGGAAAGGCCCGAGGACAGCGCGGCTGACCTTGGGCCTTTCCGTGCATTTCCGAACAGTAACGATCGGCGATATTTGGCTCTCGCAAACCAAGTTATGATTTTTAAAAATACAGTGCTCGTATTCCGAAATGCTTGTTAACTGCGTTACTCGCAATCCGAGGTTCCACTGTACAATATAAGAAAAAGACAGGAAATGGAAGAAAAGTAGAGTTGGAAAAGGAAAAGCAGCTGTGACGAGGGTAAGGGGAAAAAAAGGAGGGGGTGTAATATGAAAAACCAGATAGTAGCAGAGGATAGGATATGTTAACTCAATTAACTATAGAGTCCTAGTGGTGTGTAACCTATTTCTCAAACGTTATATTATTTCATCCTGCAGATCCTCCCTGCTTTAATGGTGGCACTTATAATGGGTTTAAGTGCCTATGCCCAGAAGGCTACTTTGGAAGTCGATGTGAAGGAGCTGCAGTCAGGCCAAGTATGTACAAACCTGTGATCTTATGTAAAGGTTGTTCACTTTGCTTAGTAAATAAAAGGAAGCTGTGATAACTTTGAACATTCGATGATGTGCAATGAGGCAAAATGCCTGTCACTTATAAAAGTACATAAGCTACTTTTTAAGCAGAATTTTGAGTTTTTGTCCTCATAGACATCAATGCAGTAATTAGACCAGAAAACACTTGATTTAAATGTTTTTTCAGGCATTTTTAGCCGATCTCCTCCTCCTAGTGATTTTCATTGGCTAAAACAAAATGCCTAGATGAAAATCGCCTTAAAGTGGATGTAAACCCACTCTGAAGAAATTAAAAACTGCAGATTCTGTGGGTGGATCTGTTGTCTGTAGCTCTGTGGGTGGAAGTCATGATGTCAGTAGACTCCCCGCCCACCTCTACACTCCCCTTACACTAAATTCTGCTATGATCACTAACATCCAGTCAAAATCCAGAAAAGTAACCACATGACTTCAGGAGTGAGTGGGGGTGGGAGTGGTGAGTGGGGGTGGGAATTAACAAATAATACCTGTCTCCAGGCTAGTGCATGAGATATGTAAATAACCTGTCACTCACAGCAAGGGGGCGGAACGGACTAAGGTTTTTCTCTGTAAGTCCGTTTTATTTCACTGAACAATAAAAGAGGATTGCTCAGAGCTGGATTAACTCTGTGTGGCAAGACTGGGCACAGATGATAGGAAATATTATACTCTACATTGTGACAGCAAAGAAAAAATATATATTTTTTCGTGTTTACATCCACTTTAAAAAAAATCCTGACATATTTGAAATTCTGCTAAACAAAAAAAAATGCTCAAAAACATGCTTGAAAAGATGCCTGATAACGCAACACTCTAGTATGTAGCCTAATAGTAATGTAATGTTGTGTGCTGTTTTCCACAGCTACATCCACCAAAGCTCCTGCAAGCACCAGTAAACCAATGACTTCTGAAACCAGCCAGTTCAGTTCCCCGATGTCTGATGTACCTATTACTAATGATGGTTCAACCTCTACAACGGCTGAGTACAGTACCAGCTCACTCACCTTTGTATCTGATAGTGAACTCACTACTGACACCTTGGAAACCACCGGAAAATATGGTACAGAATCCACTGTGTTTGTAGAGAGTAATGAGATCACTACTGATGACAACACGTCCAATGTAGTTAGTGGATATACTACGGATGCTCTTACATCTGATAGTACTAGTACATACATAACTTTTCCAACTACAACAGATCAGACTGTTGAAATATCCACAGACTCTGAAACATCTAATGAAGTTACAACTGATTCCCTTACATCTAGAATTACAACTGAAGACACTACTCTCTACACTACAACAGAAATGACTCCCGAAAAATCCACAGAATCCACCACTAGAATTTTTTTTACAAACCCTACTGACTCCAATATCTCAGACACCACCATAGAATATACCATTTACTCAACCACAACTACAACAGATCAGACTGTTGAAACTTCAGAACCTACTGATGCCCAAACCTCTGATTCTACTAATGAATACATTACATCATCAATGGCATCTGTAGACTCTACCTCCTCTACTATGAGCTCCTTTACATTGGGAGACTATAGTGAAATCACTAGTGATAGCATTACAACTGACACAGCCTCGAGTATAACTGACATTGCAAGTGAATATACTACTGTTGAACTGAATACTAAAAAAACAACTGATTCCACAACAATGGAAATTATTACTGAACACTCAACTGAATCTATTACTACTGACCCTATTGACCTCTCTACCATGGAATTGACTTCTGAAATTCCCACCGACGTTACAACAACAGACTCTACTAGTGAAACTACAGATGACTCCCTTGCATCTAGAACAACAATTGAAGACACTACCCTTTACACTACAACAGAAATGACTCCCGAAAAATCCACAGAATCCACCACTAGAATTTTTTTTACAAACCCTACTGACTCCAATATCTCTGACACCACCATAGAATATACCATTTACTCAACCACAACTACAACAGATCAGACTGTTGGAATATCCCCTGACTCTGAAACATCAGAACCTACTGATGCCCAAACCTCTAAATCTACTAATGAATACATTACATCATCAATGGCATCTGTAGACTCTACCTCCTCTACTACGAGCTCCTTTACATTGGGAGCCAACAGTGAAATCACTAGTGATATTGTTGCAACTGACACAGCCTCGAGTACAACTGGCATTGCAAGTGAATATACTACTGATGAACTGAATACTAAAAAAACAACTGATTCCACAACCATGGAAATTATTACTGAACACTCAACTGAATCTACTACTACTGAGCCTATTGACCTCTCTACCATGGAATTGACTTCTGAAATTTCCACCGACGTTACAACAACACAATCTACTAGTGAATCTACAGATGACTCCCCTGCATCAAGAATTACAACTAAATACACTACTCTCTACACTACAAGAGAAATGACTACCGAAATATCCACAGAATCCACCACTACAATTTTTTTTACAAACCCTACTGACTCCAATATCTCTGACACCACTACAGAATATACCATTTACTCAACCACAACTACAACAGATCAGACTGTTGGAATATCCCCTGACTCTAAAACATCAGAACCTACTGATGCCCAAATCTCTCAATCTACTAATGAATACATTACATCATCAATGGCATCTGTAGACTCTACCTCCTCTACTATGAGCTCCTTTACATTGGGAGCTAATAGTGAAATCACTAGTGATATCGTTACAACTGACGCAGCCTCGAGTACAACTGGCATTACAAGTGAATATACTACTGATGAACTAAATACTAAAAAAACAACTGATTCCACAACAATGGAAATTATTACTAAACACTCAACTGAATCTATTACTACTTACCCTATTGACCTCTCTACCATGGAATTGACTTCTGAAATTTCCACCGACGTTACAACAACACAATCTACTAGTGTATCCACAGATGACTCTCCTGCATCTAGAATAACAACTGAAGACACTACTCTTTACACTCGAACAGAAATGTCTCCCGAAATATCTACAGAATCCACCACTAGAATTTTTTTTACAACCCCTTCTGACTTCATTATCTCTGACACCACTAAAGAATATACCATTTACTCAACCACAGCTACAACAGATCAGACTGTTGGAATATCCCCCGAAACTTCAGAACCTACTGATGCCCAAATCTCTCAATCTACTAATGAATACATTACATCATCAATGGCATCTGTAGACTCTACCTCCTCTACTATGAGCTCCTTTACATTGGGAGCTAATAGTGAAATCACTAGTGATATCGTTACAACTGACGCAGCCTCGAGTACAACTGGCATTGCAAGTGAATATACTACTGATGAACTGAATACTAAAAAAAAAAACTGATTCCACAACAATAGAAATTGTTTCTGAACACTCAACTCAATCTATTACTACTGACCCTATTGACTTCTCTACCATGGAATTGACTTCTGAAATTTCCACTGACCTTACAACAACAAAATCTACTAGTGAATCTACAGATGACTCCCCTGCATCTAGAATAACAACTGAAGACACTACCCCCTATACGAGAACAGAAATGTCTCCCGAAATATCCACAGAATCTTCATTTACTACTGGATCTATTACATCTGATAATACTAAAGAACCATCAACACAGAAGCCAAGTCCAGATATAATCAGCTACCCCTCAACTTTCATTTCCACTGGGTCCGTTACTTCTGAAGCTGCTACAGAGCTTACTACTAGAGTATATTTTACTGACTCTAACACTGAACTATCAACAGAGAAGGCAACAAGCAATTATACTACATCTTCCACAACCAATTCAGGTAAGTAAAAAACAAAAGCAATTTGTGTTATAGAAATTGTTATTACTATTATAAGTTTTTTTTTTTGTTTATGCACCCAGAAATAGAGAAAATAGTTATATACCTTACCTTATGTCATTTGTTTTAGATAAATACTTTTAATAATACTATTAGGTAGACATGTGCACACTGAAATATATTGTTTCAGAATTTAGTTTTCTTCCAAAAAAATGTATTAATTTAGTTTTTCCTGAAATTTGTTTTTATTTATTTTGTTTTGTTAAAAAAGGCATTAGCCCGAAAATCTGAATTAATTCACCACCATTAAGCAGGCAAAGGACCAGGCCACTTTTTGCAATTTGGCACTGTGTCGCTTTAACTGACAATTGCACAGTCGTGCGGTGTGGCTCCCAAACAAAATTGGTGTCCTTTTGGTGGTTTTTGATCACCTCTGCAGTTTTATTTTTTTTTGCGCTATAAACAAAATTAGAGTGACATTTTTTTTTTAAAATGCAATATTTTTTAATTTTTGCTATAATAAATATCCCCCAAAAATATAAAAAATATTAATTTTTTCCTCAGTTTAGGCTGAAACGTATTCGTCTACATATTTTTGGAGAAAAAAATTGCAATAAGCGTTTATTGATTGATTTGCACAAAAGTTATAGCGTTTACAAAATAGGGGGTCGTTTTATGGTATTTTTTTTACTAGTAATTGCGTCGATCAGTGATTTTTTTCCGTGACTGTGACATTATGGCGGACACATCGGACACTTTTGACACATTTTTGGGACCATTGTCATTTTCACAGCAAAAAGTGCTATAAAAATGCATTGATTACTGTGAAAATGACACTGGCAGTGAAGGGGTTAACCAGGAGGGGGCCCTGTAGGGGTTAAGTGTGCCCTAAGGTAGTGTTCTTACTGTGTGGCGGCGTGGCTGTGCATGTGATGTCACTGATCGTCGTTCCCTAACACAGGGAACAGACGATCAGTGACAGCCACACTAGGAAGAATGGGGAAAGATTTGTTTACACTTACCTTTCGCCATTCTTCAGCTCTGTGACTCGATCGTGGGACACCAGCGGCGATCGGATCCTGCGTGCGCGGTCCCGGAGAAAAGACCCAGGTTGTGAGAGAGGTCTCTCTATGTCGAATAATCTAGGACTAATAGAGTTAAGGTTAGGCACATTCAACCGCAGGTTCGATAGACACAGATTGCTATTGTCACCGTCATGTTGAATCTTCTATCAGTATCAAACTGTTGTTGCAATGAAACAAAAATAAAGCATTTTTTAATGTCGGATCTTTCTGATTTCAGATTCTGCGATTTTGTTTGTTAATTAGAATTGACCAGAGGGTTAGGATACAATTATATTTTTGATTGCCTCCTATTATAAGGATTGCAAAGTGTGATTTGACTGAACATACACTTATAAAATATTTGAAGCTAGTTTAGTGGTGTGTAACCTATTTCTCAAACTTTATACTATTTCTTCCTGCAGATCCTCCCTGCTTAAATGGTGGCACTTATGATGGGATAAAGTGTCAATGCCCAGAAGGCTACTTTGGAAGTCGATGTGAAGAAGCTGCAGTCAGGCTAAGTATGTACAAACCTGTGATCTGAAGTAAAGGTTGTTCACTTAGCTTAGTAAATAAAAAGAAGCTGTGCTAACGTTGAACATCCAATGACTTGTAAAGGAATTTAAAATAAGACTCAATTTGTGTTATTGACATCCAAAGATACACCTTCTTAATTAAAAAAAAAATAATAATATATATATATATATATATATATATATATATATATCTATATAGATATAGATCTATATATGCCTATATATATATATATATATATATATATATATATATATATAGATATATATATATATATATCTATATATATATATATATATATATATATATATATATATAGATAGATAGAGATCTATATATATATATATATATATATATATATATGTTTTCAGTGTTCTTTGTATTTATTACTTTTATTTCTATGTTTGTGTGTCTGCATTAATTCATAACATTTTTATTTTTTTTCCTTTGCCTAGCTGTCTGTTTTTTAATAATGCTAATAAGGGGTCATTTTTGGAACATAACAAGTGCAGAATAGCTTCAGTAACATTCAGAAGCCATTTAAAGCCTACTAGACCCAAAATCACATTAGTTGACCTTTATTGGGTTTTCATTGCTGAAATAAATTGGAAAATAAAGGTGCCACTCAACTGGTATAAGCTGAGATGTGCCAACATGTTTCAGGGTTACAGGGATCCCACCTTAATCAGAGCCCAATTTTTTTTAATACGATTTATGATAATTTCTAGCCTCTGTTTTAGAAAGACGTAAATTAAGGGGTCTACGTTTAAAACATCCTCTGTGCAGATGTCGTAATCTTTCACATGGGCACTACAAATGTTGACAGTATTGTTTATAATATTATTATTTCCTATGATAGTCAGTTCCATCTTGTGGCCATAATGTGGTATTTTTTTGTTGAGGTATTTCAGGAAAATAGTGCATTATGGTCATTAAATTGAGCCGATGATCATAGCAGATAATTATATTATAAACAATACAGCAAATGGTTAAGACATCTGCTCAGCAAATGTTTTATACATAGACTTGTAAAATAAATGTCAAAGTGTTTATTTCATCTATCTTGGAGGTGAGCTGTTTAAGGACACGTGTGAAAGTTTGGGTTCTTTGGACCCCAGTGTGAATTGGCAGTCACCTCCAGGTATCAAAATGCTATCTGATTCAGTAATGCAAACAGCAAAACTTTCATTATTACTAGCAGCCAATCTAAATTGGTAAATCTCTTGGTGATCGATATTAGCAGTTATAAAAAAAAGGGAATTGTGTAGCATTCAGTGAGAAATATGGAAATTTAAAAACAATACTTTTTCTCTCTGGTTGTAAAAAAAAGTACCTAACCCCACCAGAACCTCACTCCCTAACCCATTATGGCCCAAAAGGTGCTGCAGATGAGACAGAGGCCCTGTACTTTCACAAATGTGAAAGGTTACTCCAAAAGCTCCAACTGGCCTTACTTTGCATTTGGTCACATCTGTTCCATGAGTGCACGCCCAGTAAGGAGGTTGAAGGAAGGTTTGTGTGTCACCACTGAAGAGATTAACCCTCTCTAATGATCTCAGTCACCATTGTCACCAGGACTGGAGTGTTATGGATGATGGCAGCTGTCAAGCGCAGAGCATGCCAGTATGTGATAAGAGGAGCCCAATAAAGTCAGAGAGGGTTAAAGGAACCCTTGCACAAGGGCCAGTCTTCACCCATAATGGTAGATGTTCGAAACCACCTATGAGACTTAACCTATAGAATGTGTTATTGCTGTGTCTCTTGTGAATTTCAAAATGTTCATTTATGAACACTAAAAGGGGAGATGTTATGGATGATATGTTTCTTTAAACGCAACTCTATGGTGCATCTCTGTTGTACTTCTTCCTGTGTGGTGTTTCCTGTTTCTGCTGGGTCATTCATTAAACATGGCTTCCGCACAGTAATGGCTTGTGCTGTCTCTCTACATATATCACATCAAACATGGAGGTGAGAGAACCAGATCCAAAATTTAGAATTTTCACTGGAACAGCGATAGAGGCCAAATCACCCAATGTGGACATCTCATCCAGTCAGTGTCCACATTGGATCCAGATCCACAATTTGGAATTGTCACTGAAACTGGGGTATGGGGGAAAAACGTTCCAATGTGGATATGTACTCTAGCGACAACAACGTTTTGGAGGGCTATCCTCTAACTTCTTATCGTGTCTACAGAAAATTAACAAAATGTCTCCCTATTCTATTCAAAGAACAAAGTTTAGCCTAGGTATACTTCAATACCGTGGAGCTGTGTTAATGTTATTCCTTCACATTCTAATCATTACTCTATTAGCTGATTGCTACCTTTCTATAGGACACAAGAGTGGCACAACATTATGTGGCTGGAACCACAATGCACAGCTTGAGACATGCAATTCAAAATAATGAAGAAATGCTTAAAAAGTCTCAGGTTCAATGGTAATGTAATTTTGTCTTCTCTTTCTCACAGCTACGTCCACTAGAGTTCCTACGATGACCAGTGACCCAGAAACACCTACTACCAGCCAGTTCAGTTCACCTCTATCCAATGTACCTATTACTGGTGTTACTACTGATGGCTCAACCTTTCCAAATGCTGAGTACAGCACAAGCTCTCTCACCTTTGTATCTGCTAGTGAACTCACTACTGACACCAAAACCTTGGAAACCACCAGAGGATATGGTACAGAATCCACTGTGTTTGTAGAAAGTAATGAGATCACTACTGATGCCAACACGTCCAATGCAGTTAGTGGATATACTACGGATGCTGTTACATCTGACAGTATAAGTACATACATAACTTTTCCTACTACAACAGGTCAGACTGTTGAAATATCCACAGACTCTAAAACATCTAATGAAGCTACAGCTGATTCCATTACATCTAGAATTACAACTGAAGACACTACGCTCTACACTACAACAGAAATGTCTCCCGAAAAATCCACAGAATCCACCACTAGAATTTTTTTTACAAACCCTACTGACTCCATTATCTCTGACACCACCAAAGAATATACCATTTACTCAACCTCAACTAAAACAACTACAGGCTCCATTACCTCTCAAGACATTACAGAATCTACAATCAACAATACGCATAACATTGTCTCTGAAACCACCAGAATATTTGCTACTGACACCATCACTACTGAAACGACTGCAGACTCCATTACATCTGAAACAACTAGAGAATCTACTACTGACCTTGCTGAAGTTCCTACTGGTTCCACTATAACCAAAACCACTATAGACTATACCAAGAGTTACACTGAAAGCAAGACCACATCAGTTGCATCTGAAATCACTAGTCAATCAGTCACTGACCCCAATACAACTAAAACACCTACAGAAATAATCCTGGACTCCACTACCCATCAAACTACCAGAAAATATGAAACTGACTGGAGTACAGAAAAAACAAGCAGATTATATTCTACTGACTCCACCACAAAACGAGAAAAGTCAACAAGTACATACCCAAGCAGCTATACTACAGCTTTCAATACTGTTGGGTCTACTACATCTGAAGCTACTACTGAGCATACTAGTAGATTATTTTCTACTGAATCCACCAATGAACCATCTACACAGAAGCCAACAAGTGTACACACAAGCAATGCTACATCTTTCACAACCAATTCAGGTCAGTAAAAAACAAAAGCAATTTGTGTTAAAGAATTAACACATTATGTTGTTATGTTTATTACTATTATAAGGGGATTTTTTGGGTTTATGCACACATAAAGAGATACTATTAGTAATACTATTAGGTGTACTATTTTTTATTATTAGTGATAGTAGTTCTAGCAGTAATAGTAGAAGTCATTTTTTAGAATAAAAATGTACTATCCTCCAAAGTCTGCACCCCTTCAAAATCGAATTAAAGGTTTCAACTACATTTTATTTACATGCTGCTATCTATGGCAAACAATGGGCCAGATCCACAGAGAGAGTACGCCGGTCGTATCTTTAGTTTTAATCCTCAAACCAAGATACGGCGGCTTCTGGGTTAGATCCGACAGGTGTACGTCTTCGTATGCCTTCGGATCTAAGATGCAATACTTTGGCGACCGCTGGGTGGCGTTCACGTCATTTTACGCGTCAGGTATGCAAATGAGCTTTTCCGCCGATTAACAGACAATTGCGCGGTCGTGCGGCGTGGCTCCCAAACAAAATTTGCGTCCTTTTCTTCCCACAAATAGAGCTTTCTTTTGGTGGTATTTGATCACCTCTGCGATTTTTATTTTTTGCGCTATATACAAAAATAGAGCGACATTTTTGAAAAAAAAACACTATTTTTTACTTTTTGTTAAAAAAAAATCAAATAAACTAAATTTTAGTCAAACATTTAGGCCAAAATTTATTTAGCCACATGTCTTTAGTAAAAAAAAAAATCGCAATAAAAAAAAATAGCTACCTAGCGGGAACAGCGACACTAATACAGCGATCAGAAAAATGATCGCTTAGTGACGCTGGCAATAGGGAGTGAAAGGGTTAACTAGGGCGGTGATCAGGGGGTTAAAACTTTATTAGGGGGGGTGGGGGGGCTATCCTGAACCTAACACTAACTGTTTTTTTACACTGCCTGTCACACTGACACTAAATGCAGTGATTAGATCACTGCATTCAGTGACACTGTGACAGGGGGGTGGGGGGGGGGGCGATCACAAGGGGTTAATATGCCTATGTGAGTGTGTGTCAGTGTTGGTGCACACTTACTTGTGACGTCTTCTCTCATCAGCAGCGCTGGGAAACAGCGCTGCGATGAGAGATTACATCATTTCCTCCTTCCTGTGTAAACACAGGAGGAGGAACTGACAGGATGGGAGCGCGCTCCCATTGGCTGGGAGCGATCGCGGGGGGGCGGGTATTCGCCGACATCCGCCCGCTGATCCCGGATCGCTCCCGGAGCCAGGGGGACCCCCGCACGCCGCGGAGGGGCTCCCGATGGGACCCCCGAACCGCACTTAGGCGGGGACGTAAATTTACGCCCTTGTGCCTGTACGTGCCATTCTGTGGCCGTATATGTGCGTGCGGGGGTCCTTAAGTGGTTAAGAAACACATGGGTAGTACGGATATCTCAACATATACATAACTGGACTCTTTTATATCAATGGTTAGTGAAGAAGGGTGATCCTACATTGGTGTCCAGTGAGGAAGGGTGCTCCTACACTGGTGGTCAGAAGTAGATGTTCCACCCTTACATTGGCAGTCAATGGGAGGAATGTTACTTACTTTGCTGGGAATAAGTTCCACCCCACAGATAGCTAAAAAGATCATTGGTGTCAGTGGTTATTTATTTGAGACGTTCCACATGACAAGAAAAGTCAACTCAAGAACTATGAAAGCATCATCATAGGGAACATCAATCTGGCATTGCTCAAGGCACCCAAAGAAACCTCTGAAACAACACCAGGGTTAAACGCTGGTTGAGTCAGGCTATTTTAAGCATGCTCTGTCTATTCAAAATATACGTTTTAGTTATACTTTAACATAAAACATAGGGCTTGATTTTCTAAAACTGGAGAGTGCAAAATCCAGTGCAGCTGTGCATGGTAGACGATCTGCTTCTACTGTAACTTTAGCTTGTTCAATTAAGCTTTGATGAAAAAAGCTTGGTAGCGGTTTCTATGCAGAGCGGCACCCGGTTCATTCTGCACTCCCAAGTTTTGGTAAATCAACCACTAAAGTTTTTTGGATGCCTCTTACAATACATCCTATAAATATATCTTACAGTTATACAGTTATATAATAATACAGTTATAATGTACATTCTGTAATATCAGTTCTGTGTTTATATTACAGGCAAATCCTGTAAGAACGGTGGTTATTTCAATGGCATAAACTGTGTGTGTAACGCCGTCTTCTTCGGCACTGTATGTGAATTTATTGTGAATGAAGTAAAGACAGGTACGTGTAGAGGATATCCATTATTTTAATACCATATTTATTCTTCTTCTCTCTTTTTATTACTTATTTCAGATGTATGAAACTATTTAGCTTTTTAATAATATTAAAGACTTTTTTCTTTAAACTTATTTTATAATTTTTATAAAAATTAAGTTTAATCAGCCGGTTTTATCACGTATCCCCCTTTCCTTAGTTTCCCCCTAGGAAATCAACTATTGTATTTCTTCTTACGTAGAGATGCTTTAGGGTCCTTTCACATGGAGCAGACCGTTTTTCGGTCCACTCCATGTGTGTCCGTCGGCTCTGCGAGGATCCCTGCTGAGCTGTCGGCGGACTGGGCGGTCCCCTGCACACTGTGCTGGGACCGCCCTGTCTCTCCTCCGCTCTCCCCTATGGGGAATCGGATGAATATGGACCGTGTGTCCGTATTCATCCGATCCGCCGGACGGAAGAAAAATAGGGTTTTCTTCCGTCCGAAAAAACGGATCCATATGGACGCGGATCTTTGGGGACATTAGCGGATGCATCATCTGCTAACGGACGCGATCCCATAGGGACTTGTAAAAACGGACGAACGGAGGCGGACATCTGAAAGGGGCCTTAGAGATTATACAGCATTTTATAACCTAGTGACATCAATAGTGCATCTCTGGCCACTACTGGGATGGGCCATCGGGCTGCTGTAAAATTATGAAGGGAAAACCTTTTCTATATCATTGGATAATGTGGGGAAGAGTTAGAACTGTTTTTTTTCCCCTAGAATGAATAGAAGTGCCTTAAGTATAGAAAAGTCTAATTGTGGTCTAATTGTGGTACCTTCATCCAATCAAAATGTAGATAGAAGGAGAAAGAAGTTATGTTTGAACTTTGATAGTCCCATATATTAACTGGTATTAAACAGACAAAGTTAAGAAGATTAAAGCAGCGATGAAAGATTGAGCAGCGATGAAATGTCTGCAGGGGATTCCCAAGGCTTGAAAGACGAGCGCGCTATGTAATTGCAGCTACCTCCGGAAGGTCAGGACAGGAACCGGAAGTGCATCCCCGCGTGGAGTGCAGCGTGAACCGGAAGTGAATTCAGGAGGAGTTGGGCCAATAGGATGACGCGTGAAACGCGTCATCCTATTGGCCCAACTACTCCTGACGTCACTTCCGGTTCACGCTGCACTCCACTCTGAGGCGCACTTCCGGTTCCTGTCCTGGCCTTCCGGAGGCAGCTGCAATTACACGGCACGCTTGTCTTTCAAGCCTTGGGAATCCCCTGCAGACATTTCATCGCTGCTCAACCCTCTGGGACATAGTCTTCCGTCTATCCCACAAAGCTTCACATATTCATCTGCCTATTTATGTCTTCACCCTGTGAGTAGCCATTTGGCTGTTTGCATTATCATTTTTTAGGCCACGTAAACGATCAGACTGGTCCGATGAAACTGGTCCGACGGACCTTTTTCATCGGACCACGCTGAAGTGGTCTGATGGTCTGATGTGCGTACACACCATCGGACCAAAAATTCGATCAGACCAGAATGCGGTGACGTAGAACACAACGACGTGATAAAAAAAGGAAGTGCAATGCTTCCAAGCATGCGTCGACTTGATTCTGAGCATGCACAGGTTTTTGGTCCGATGCTTTGGCGTACTAACCATCGAATCTGTCCGACGGACAGGTGTCTGACGGACAGATTTTAAAGCAAGTTTTAAAACTTTCGTCCGACGGACAACGGTCCGATGGGCCGTACACACCATCGAATTGGTCTGAAGAAACTGGTCTTAAGACCAGTTTCATCGGACCGGTCTGATCGTGTGTACGTGGCCTAATACTGGCGCTCTGTGTATTTTTCTACAGGCCTACTAAGGGTTTTATCATTCTTTATTTTGCCCAAAACTCAAAAATAAAAATAAACTTTGTATATAAACAAAATGTAATTGTGTACAAAATGCTTAGTAAATTTTAAATAAAAAAATTGTGATCCAACATTAAATTAGGTACCTAATGTATAATTTCATTGGCTTCATAGAAATGATTGGTTAATCTTATTCTAAATGTAAAGTAAGAACACAGAAGAAAGTGTACAATTAAAACACATACACAAAATCATGATGTTATTATTATACAGTTTTTTTTTTTTCTTTGCATCGATTGATTGGTTGATAGATGTTAATACTATAACAACATCCTAATTATATCTCATCACAGATAAAGTCCTCATTAAAGTAGTGGTGACAGTCTACGTTGTGAATGAAGAGTTTACAGAGGATCTAAATAACAAGGAGACCAGCGTATATAAAAGCTTTGTAACCAGATTCACAGCCCAGGTACATCTATGGTTTACTGTTAATGTGTATATAAAACCAAGAAAAAAAAATATATTTAGACTTACCAGTCCGTACATGTAGTGGCTTTATTCGTTTTCTTTTTTCCCAGGATTTTTGTTTCCTTTTTTTTTCCAACTGGTGATCCTGCCAATATCACGCCTCCTGTCCTAGGGGGACAATGGTCATTGTACTATATTAGTATATCTATGAAAGCTCAATGTTGTCATCTTAGGGCGGGAAGTGTATTAGGACTACAAAACAACTGCCCCTTTTATCATCTATATAACAATAGAGGGTGTTTTGTACTTCACAGTGAAAACTCACTAAACAGATATAAGAAAATGCTTACATGGGTACATTTTGCAGACCAAACAAGAGAAGTTTGTTTGCATTTACATATACTGAATGAGCTTTTGCAGTAAAAAAAAGCAGGTGATACTAGACTGCACAAATGCCACAAAACTTTACTCCACCACCATGTTCTCTGAAGGCATGCAGTACATTTGCACATCAGCATATAGTTCAAAATAGGTGTATGCTTCATAGAATGCAACACAGCTCCTATAACAAGACACAGGGAGCAAGCCTTGTCATCCTATCCCAGAAGGGCAAATCTAGAACAGTCAAAACTAAATACATTAACTCTGGCCCGGATTCACGTAGAGCGGCGTATCTTTATGCCGGCGTAGCGCATCGTCTTTACGCTACACCGGCACAACGTTGAGAGGCAAGCATGCTATTCACAAAGAATATGCGGTCAATGTTGCGTAGGTGTAGCGTATAGTTGTCGGCGTAAGCCGACGTAAGTCAAAGTAGGTGGAAGTGGGCTGGAAGTGGGCGTGATATATTATAATGAAGCGTGACCCCATGCAAATGATGGGCTGAGCTTCAAAAAACGAACTGCGCATTCGTCGTCTCTTGGACGCATCCCAGTGTGCATGCTCTTAGTTACGTCGACATAGCTTCCTAAGATACGTCAATACACTGCCTACGACGTAAACGTAACCTACGCACAGCCCTATTCACATAGTACTATGTAAACAACGTAACATACGACGGCTGTTCCCTGGTCCATACCTTTGAATGGGTTGCGCCACCTATATGGTGGAATAACTTAACACCGGACGTAAGCCTTACGCAAACCGCGTATATGAAGCGTCCGGGCGCACCTACGTTCGTGAATCGGCATATCTTACTCATTTGAATATTTAAAATGGGAACGCCGAATGCATCCAGCGTAACTATGCGCCCACGATACGCCGGCATAGGCAAGTTACGTCGGGCGGCTGAAGCCTTGCTTTTCGACGTATCTAGCTTTGTAAATCGGCGCAGAGATGCGATGGCGCACATTTGTACTTACGACGGAGTATCTTTAGATACGTCGGCGTAAGTCCGTCGTGAATCCGGGCCTCTGTGTTTGCCAGAGGTCATTGATTCCAAGATGTTCAGGCCAGCTTGTGTCGATTAACATAAAAATAATGTGAAAACATCTCAAATGTGTAGATTATGGGGGGGGCGTGTAGATGGGGGGGGGCGGTGCCCGTGACGCCCTATGGACGGGCCGCCACTGCAGTCGACTTTGTCCATTTTTGTCAAAGCTTTCTTCAACCAGCTGAAGTTAGAACCTGATTGGCCACCATGCACAGCTGCACCAGTTTTTGCACCACCCAGTTTTACGTAATAGACCAATCCCTTTGACTGATTCCCGATTGCTGGGAGGGAACCTAGCTGTCACTGATTGGGAACCAGTATCAGTACCAAGTGTTGGTAAGGACATTTATTAAAGCATCCTTGAGACTGGTAATCATTCTGGGAACTGTTAATAAACAGATTGATTGCGGGTTTGTAGAGGTTCATGAACAATATTTTGAAAGCGGAGGCAAAAATTTGATTTAACATAAAGAAAGCAAGTTTGTCTTTCAGCTTTTCGGATTAGGTACTTTTTAATGTTAGACATGCATAGGAGAAATAGAAAGAAAACAAAAAAACTGCGCTAATATAAAAGGAGAAATGTAGCTGTTTTTTACAATATATTAAGTTAATGTGTTTCTCATTTTTTTTACAGATGAATGATTTATATAAAGCCAAGGTCCTCAATTTTCAGGAAGTCAGGATATCCTCTATTAGGTAAGAAAACAAATTTTAGATTTTCCTTACAAATCTAGAGATCACAAAGTGCTTACTTCTTGCTGAACCATGGTACATTTATTCAGGATAGGCACATGGGTTTGTACTGTATGGTGCACTTAAAATGTATTAAAAATCCAAATAAAAATCCAAGCAAAAAATAATTTTTGCTCTTTAACAATTTTAGGCTAAAATATTTAACATCCTTTCTCAGACAGGAACATATAGGAAATGTCTTCATTTATTTTATGTTCCTGCCCGAGGAAGGTGGTTTAGCCCAAAACTGTTGCAGATAAAAAGTTTTGTAAACTTGTAATTTTTTGTTTGGACTTTTAATAAATACTAAGTACACCAATCCTGGACTCTGTTCTTAATTTTTTTCTATGTATGGCCTTTAAATTGTCTAATTACATTGAACTGAGAGGTCAACTGATGGTGCAGTTCACCTTTACTTTTTTATATACAGTGATGGAAAAAGGTATTTGATCCCTTGCTGATTTTGTACATTTGCCCCACTGACAAAGAAATGATCAGTCTATAGTTTTAATGGTAGATTTATTATAACAGTGAGAGACAGAATAACAACAAAAATATCCAGAAAAATGCATTTAAAAACATTTATAAATTGATTTGCATTTTAATGAGTGAAATAAGTATTTGATCCCCTATCAATCACCAAGATTTCTGGCTCGCAGGTATTTTTTTATGCAGGTAATGAGCTGAGATTGGGAGCACTCTCTTAAAGGGAGTGCCCCTAATCTCAGCTTGTTACCTGTATAAAAGACACTTGTCCACAGAAGCAATCAATCAATCAATCAATCAATCAGATTTCAATCTCTCCACCATGGCCAAGACCAAAGAGCTGTCCAAGGATGTCAGGGACAAGATTGTAGACCTACACAAGGCTGGAATGAGCTACAAGACAATTGACAGGGTGACAACAATTGGTGTGATTATTCGCAAATGGAAGAAACACAAAATAACGTTCAATCTCCCTCGTTCTGGAGGTCCATGCAAGATCTTACCTCGTGGAGTTTCAATGATCATGAGAACAGTTGGGAATCAGCCCAGAACTACACAGGAAAATATTGTCAATGATCTCAAGGCAGCTGGGACCATAGTCACTAAGAAAACAATTAGTAATACTACGTTGTGAAGAACTGAAGGCCCCCCTACTTAAGAAAGCACATGTACAGCTGGTCTGAAGTTTGCTAATATACATCTGAATGATTCAGAGGAAAACTGGGTGAAAATGTTGTGGCAGATAAAACCAAAATCATGCTCTTTGTCATCAACTTGCTGTGTTTTGACCCCAAGAACACCATCCCATCATCAAACATGGAGGTGGAAACATTATATTATGGGGGTGTTTTTCTGTCAAAGGGACAGGGCAACTTCGCTGCATAAAAGAGACGATGGATGGGACCAGGTACCAACAAATCTTGGGTGATAATCTCCTTCCCTCAGCCAGGGTATTAAAAATGGGTTGTGGATGGGTATTCCAGCATGACAATGACCCAAAACACATGGCCAATGCAACAAAGGAGTGGCTCAACAAGAAGCAGATAAAGGTCCTAAATGGCCCTAGCCAGTCTCCAGACCGTAATTCCATAGAAAATATGTGGAGGAAGTTACCAAACATCAGCCTCAAAACTTTAATAACTTGGAGAGGATCTGCAAAGAGATGTGGGACAAGATCCCTCCTGAGATGTGAGCAAACCTGGTGGCCAACTACAAGAAACGTCTGACCTCTGTGATTGCCATCAAGGGTTTCTCCACCAACTTCTAAGTCATGCTTTACGAAGGGATAAAATGCTTATTCCACTCATTAAAATGCAAATCAATTCATAACTTTTTTAAAATGTGTTTTTTGTTATTCTGTCTCTCACTGTTATAATAAACCTACCATTAAAATTATAGACTGATCATTTCTTTGGCAGTGGGCAAACGTTCAAAATCAGAAGGGGGTCAAATACCTTTTTCCATCACTGTATATATTATATATATATATATATATATATATATATATATATATATATATATATATATACACATTGACCAGTTGTGTACCTCTAATAAGTAATCAGAAATGAGGTGTTGTATATATATTATTATTTATGTTATGTTATGTTATGTTATGTTTATATTCACAGTAAGGGAAGTATACGTGTTGATCATGAGGTATACCTGACGGTGGATTCCCAGCAAATAGAGGAGCAATACAAACAGGGTGTGAACACAGTTAATCAATCTCTGAAGGATGTAAACTGTACATCAGACATATTAACAGCAGGTGAGTTTATAATAAGGAATAATTATATGCATACATGAGGATTTTTAATCTTTGTAGAATATGACAATTGAAATTGTTGATTTCAAATGTAACTAAAATAAAACCAATGCTTTGTCCATGCAGAACTAGACAACAGGTTCACTTTAATGCTCCCCTTTCTAGCAGCCATTACTTGCCTTCCTTTTTCTCCCCTACTAATCTGCTCAGCTAAAAGTAATCAGAGAAAGCCCTGTGCAAGCTCCAAGCCATGGCCTGCGGCCTTAAAAGGCTGAGGACTTTCTCCCTGGCCCTGCCCAATGTAACAGTTCTGGGCCAGTCACTAAGCATCACGACTCCTTCACCACCCCAGATGACAGTGATGTACCAATCCCCAAGCACCAGGACTTTTTCCCCACCCCAGATGACAGTGCTGGACCAGTCATCAAGCACTAGGACTTTTTCCCCACCCCAGATGACAGTGCTGGGCCAGTCATCAAGCATCAGGACTTTCTCTGCACTCCAGATGACAGTGCTGGGCTAGTCACCAAGCTCCAGGAATTTCTCCCCACCCCATGTGACAGTGATTGACCAGTCAACAAGCACCAGGACTTTCTCCCCACCCCAGATAACAGTGCTCGGCCAGTCTCCAAGTCAGTGGTGGCTGGTGTTTTTTTTGGGGGGGTGACAAACATCCACCCACTTGCGCTGCTCAGCACCCACCCCTCCCTCCACACTGTTTGCCTGTCAGTCTGGCACTTACCCCCTCCGAGTGTCCTCTCCTCCATGGCGGCTTGCAGCTCCTTCCCTCCTCCTCCTCAAAGGCGTCCAATAGGATCGCATGTCCTTTCAGCCTATCGGGTGACCACTGTACAATCCTGCTTTCTGATTGACTGGGAGGAGGATCAGTGTTACAACACCGAATATTGATTTACTTTTGTAACACACCTAGATGGTTTCGGAGAGCACTCTCTGCAACCCAAACCCATCCTATATTGAAGCCTATGAGAGTCTCTGGCTCAAATCGGTTCTTCAAGAAAATTGCCCCTAAGCATTGGAATCCATGTGCTGGTGTCCTAAAGGGGCCGGACGCATGGATAGGGGAGGTGCCAATGGAAAGGGGGGCGCCCAATGCACCCTTAATGGATGGTCCACCCCTGCTTCAAGTATTAGGACGTTCTCCCTGGTTCATTAGATGGTGCTGAGCCAGTCACTAAGCACCAGAACTTTCTCCCTGACCCTCAAGTGGTTATAATAAAATTATACCAGCCCATATGCTTGTAGCATTGGAATTCTATACTACTGGTAGTGATATAATAAAAATGTTTTACATTGCCTTATATTTTTAATCAGTTTGAGGAGTGGAAGAATTTGCATCTCACTGGAAATTTGAAACTAATCTAACACGTTCTCTCTCCTATTTCAGGTATCTTGTGCTTCAATTCAAGCAGAACAACAGTCAACAGTCAAGACATTGATGTATCAGGTAATTATACTCTGCATCAAAGTAGAACAGAGTACAGTAAATGAGCTTGATGGATTGCCTATAACCCTGTGAAATTGTATTTATTAATGACCACACCTTCCATATAAGTTACACATACCTTAAATATTAGGCAAATCTGACCTGCACTGTCTACAACATATTTGAAATAACAACCGGTCAGAAGTAAAGCTGATTTATGATGTCTTCAGCACCCATGTTATATATTAAATTGATCCCTATACCCAAGCTGTAATAAGGCCTTTAATGACTGTTCAAGTTGAAGTTGAGATTAAGCCCATACCTCCTCCCATTAATATCTGAAATGAAATAGGTTAAAATTAGTGTTGTAATGGGTGTGGTTTATAATGACTTGGGCAAAAGTCAAGGCCCCAACAATAGTCTGGGTGTAGGATCCATGGGGACTGTAGAGGAACACAAAGACCGGTTGAAGAAGAACACAGGTACCTAGTGCACTATAGAACTGTTGTTACTTTAAATCTGTGTTTTTCAACTCCAGTCCTCAAGGCACACCAACAGGTCAAGTTTTCAGGATTTCCCTCAGATGAAATGGCTGTGGTGATTACTAAGGCAGTGAAACTGATCAAATCACCTGTGCAAAATAATAGAAAGCCTGAAAACATGACCTGTTGGTGTGCCTTGAGGACTGGAGTTGAAAAACACTGCTTTAGATACATGTATTAGGCAGATGTTTGGAAATCACTTTAAGAAATTTTTTAAAGCTGATCTACTGCAAGTGAAGAAACCATTTTACCTACAAAGATTTTTTATGACTTCTGTTCAGCCAGTCTTGTGAGGGATATTCCAGGTGAAACAACTAGGTTGGTAACGTCTACAGGATCAGCACTGGTCAAAACACATTCCCAACAAAGGAGCATTAACACTATAATCACGTTATCATTATTCTGCTTACACAGCTCTACTCTTGTCAGCGTGTTAACAAATTAATGCAGCACACCCAATTGGCTCCTAATTTTTCCCACCTTCTTTGAGTGCTGCTGTGCAGTGGTTGGTTTTAGATAAATGATGTAACTGCATTCATTGATGTTTTTGTATCTTAACTGGTTAGCTCTTCTGCCTGGCTGCACTGGGGGGGTGGGGGGTTAATTTCAATCCCAATCAAGGCACCAACTGCCCAGAGTTTGCATGTTCTCCTTGTTATTGCAATGGTTTCCTCCAGAAATTACGGGTTCCTCCCTCACTCCAAAGACATGCTGGTAGGTTAAAGCAGTGTTTTTCAACTCCAGTCCTCAAGGCACACCAACAGGTCATGTTTTCAGGCTTTCCATTATTTTGCACAGGTGATTTGATCAGTTTCACTGCCTTAGTAATCACCACAGCCATTTCATCTGAGGGAAATCCTGAAAACTTGACCTGTTGGTGTGCCTTGAGGACTGGAGTTGAAAAACACTGGGTTAAAGGACAAGTCCAAGAACAAAAAAAATAAGAAAATACAGTTCTCTCAAAGAAGACCAAAACAGAACACTACGGATGGTACAATGAACTTTAATTATAGAAAAAACACACAGCAATAATTAATCAAAAAGTTAAGTGGCAGATGGATAAAGTGGTTTCACAATTAAAAAAGGAGACAACGTTGTCTAATTAATTTAAAAACAGGGGAATCACAGCTGCGCAAATCACATTCATAACCCAATCAAGCAATCAACATATTCAAACACAGTTGGTTTTAGAGCACATGGCAAAGATTTTCCCCTTTAGGCCAAACAAACTATATGTAGATTTATTCATACATACCATGTAAGGTATCTCAGTCGATCCAGGCACCAATCCATATCTTTTGTAAAGGAGAAGTCCAGCCTGAGCTTTTTAGGCTGGGCGTCTGAAGTCCGCTCTCCGGTCACGTCACTGCCATCAGTCGGTGCAGTGTGTCATCACGACTTCCAAGTCGGGATCCGCCAGCTACCCTGATTGATGGCAGTCTAAGGATTTCAGCGTGCCGCTGAGACAGCCTCACCCCGCCCCTCCACGACTCAGCGCTTCAATGAGCATGGAGAACCAGAGGGGAAAGATGCTGACTAACAGGATCTGTGAGAACCGAGCCATCGGCAGTGTCAGCGCAGAGACGGCGGGGGACAGATGGAGCATCGGTCTGATGCTCCATCCACCGAGGTAAGTATGAATGATAAAAAAGTAGAACCTTAGCCTGTACAGGAAGTTATAATCATAATAGAAAGGTGTTACCTTATTTATCGGGGTATACTGCGCGCCTGCGTATAACGCACACCCCAAGCTTAGAAATTTAGTTTAAGGGAAAAAAAAACGTACATTTTTGCCCTGCGTCCATCGGCGGCATTGTCTGGTGTCCATCTGCGGCCTTGCGCGGGGTCCTTCCAGCCTTGTGGGTGTCCGTCTGCGGCTTCTTTGCGCGGGGTCCGTCCATCCTTGTGGGTGTCCGTCTGTGGCTTTGGAGGTGTCCGTCTGCGGCCTTGCGCAGGATTTGTTTTTGGATTTGGCGCCTCGGCCAAGCCGAGAGGCAGGGCTGCTGTTAGAAATCATGGGGCCCCATACAGCCTACCTGGCAGCCCCCCCCCAATGTATAAAAAAAAATACACTAAAATCATTACTAATGGACACAAACATAACAGAGAACTTGTGTTAATTAGCCCTTTTTTATTTGTGTTTTACATTTAAAAAAATATATATATTCACAGTGACAGGGGGCACACAGGGGGGTGGGGGGGTGGGCTGTGTCTGTGTTTCTCCCTGCAGCAGATGAAAGCTGGGAGGAGGGGGAAAAATTGGCTTTCAGCTGCTGCAGAGGGCCGCACAGGGCATCCTTCTGTAACTGCCCCTCTGCCAAACCATACTAATTTCCCCTGCTGCTGTTTGGGCCCTCCTGAATGCCCGGGCCCCCTAGAGGAGGACTGGTGGTCCCCCCGTATCAGCGGCCCTGCCGAGAGGAGTTGGATTTTCTGTGTGTTCGGCTCCTCTCGGCTTGTCTCGGCTTCTCTCAGCTCCTCTCGCATGGCTGCGGACAGAGCCAAGCGTGGCCGAGCCTAGCCGAGTGTGCAATACACTCGGCTCATCTCGGCTCTAGGCTGCCGCGCTCAGAGACAGTGGGGATCGGCGTATAATGCACACCCATGATTTTCCCCTGATTTTAAGGGGAAAAAAGTGTGCGTTATACGCTGATAAATACAGTATTTAAAAATGTCATAAGCACGCTAAAGAGGAGGGAAAAGAGAAACTAGGGAAGGCAAACATATATGTAGATCAAACCTCAGCTTTCATTCTTTAAAAATATGATTTCCCTTATTTTACAGGCCTGTGTTCATCAGTGGATACAATTCCTGAGGAGTTCCATCAGTATTTTTATGGTGTTATATCCCCCAGCGTTGGATTCCAGTGTGTGACCAACTGCAGTAATACTAACCAACATATCTTAGACTGTAACATGGGGCAATGCCTGGTGAACAACAAAGGACCCAAGTGCTAGTAAGTTTGTTTTTTAGTTTTTCGGTGCTTTGCCTTTTCCTTTCTTCATTTGAGAGATTTCTTCAACAACATTTTAGTAATAATAATAATATAATTAATAATTAATATTATTATTATTACGAAATGCATTTTATAATAGTAGTTATGATTAATAAATAGCATTGGAGTGAATCAGTGTCATGCCCTTGCAGGAACAGCTTTATTTTATTTTACACTTCACTTTATAAGCAACACATGTTTACCGTTCTATCACTCCCAATCTTTATCTCGCCTCATTGGCCAAAGAAAACTTGGTGGAAGCCCCAGATACCTACAGTCAGGCCTTGTACACACGAGGGAATAAATCCGCTGAACATGGTCCGACGGATCATTTCAGCCGAAAAATCCGCTCGTGTGTAGGGGCAAACGGACCGTTCTGGCCGGATTCCTCTGGCGGAAAAATTTTAAAGCATGCTTTAGAATTTTTCCGCCGGATAGCTGCCCGTCAGATATGTCCGCTGGTTAGTACGGCAAACCAGTGGACATATCTGCCCGCACATGCGTCGTATCCTGTGAATGGATCCGATACATGCGCGCGGAAGTGTTTACTTCCTGGTGCAGTGACGTGGCGGCGTCAACGTCACCGCCGCGTCACCGCGCTGTCTGCCGGCGGGGAATTTGATCCGATGGTGTGTACAGCCATTGGATCAAAACATCCCGGCGTAAATATGCGCTGTAAACGGTCCGGGGACCGTTTACAGCAGATAAATCCCATTGTGTGTACAAGGCCTCAGAGCTTACAAAGAGCTGGAGAGACTCCTAGCCCCCATGTGACAGCGTTGGGCCAATCACCAAGCACACATAAGGAATCACATGCTCCCCTATACCTATGAGTACCAGATATTTTCTTTGTTACCAGAGGCTGGACCAATGGACCGTTTTCATCGGCAAACCAATCGCGTGTGGGCCCCATCAGTTTGTTTTCCATCAGTGAAAAAAAATAGATCATGTTTTAAAACTTTCCTATGGATAAAAAACATTAGAAAAAAAACGATTGTCTGTGTGGAATTCCATCGGTCAAAAATCCACGCATGCTCAGAAGCATTTTTCTCAGCACGTCGTAGTGTTTTACGTCACCACGTTGGACACGGTGGGATTTTTGACTGATGGTGTGTAGGCAAGACTGATGAAAGTCAGCTTCATCGGATATCCGATGAAAAAATACATTGGATTAGATTCCATCAGATGTCCGATCATGTGTACAGGGCATTAGGGAGTGAACAAAAAGGGAGAATGGAGAATGGAGTTTCAGGGGAAACTCACTTAGAGATAAATTCAAAGTTGTGCCAGACAGCAGTGCAGTTGTATTTTTTAACTGTGATTTTTATCTGATGGTCAGTGTAATGCCGCGTACACACGATCAAATGTTCCGACAACAAAACCGTGTTTTTCTTTCCGACAAATGTTGGCTCAAACTTGTCTTGCATACACACGGTCACACAAATGTTGTCGGAAATTCCGAACGTCAAGAACGCGGTGACGTACAACACTATGACGAGCCGAGAAAAATGAAGTTCAATAGCCAGTGAGGCTCTTCTGCTTGATTCCGAGCATGCATGGAATTTTGTGCGTCGGAATTGTATACACACGATCGGAATTTCCGACAACAACGACAACACAAATTATGTGTCCGAATTTTGCTGTCCGAAATTCTGAAAGCAAATGTTCGATGGAGCATACACACAGTCGGAATTTCCGACAACAAGCTCCCATCGAACATTTGTTGTCGGAAATTCCGATCATGTGTACGCGACATTACTATTAAAATGGTATTCATCTCCCCTGACCCCATGATTTTTCCCTCTTATCTGCATTTTTGGGTTATTATTTTTTTTAAACACTCAACCATACAACAAATTCAGTCTTGTCCTACTGTGATCCACTGTGTAGGTGCCATCTTGGTCCTCTTCTGGCTCCTTTGAGTGCAGGCAGCCAGCTTTGATGTGGCCCACCCCCAGCCTGCTCTGACGGAATTCCGCTCAAGCTTGGCTTATATACACACGGTCACACAAAAGATCTCGGAACTTACGCCCGTAAAGTACGCGGTGAAGTACAACACTACGACGAGCTGAGAAAATGAAGTTTAATGCATCTGAGCATGCGTTGAATTGTTTCAGAGCATGCGTCGGAATTTTGCGCGTCGGAATTGCTACAGACGATCCCATTTTTCGATAGGAATTTTTTTCCGTCTGAAAATTTAAGAACCAGCTCTCAATCTTTTGTTGGCGAAAATTCCGACAGCAAAAGTCCGATGGAGCTCACATCAGACTTTTGCTGTCTGTATTTCCGATCGTGTGTACGGGGCATAAAGCTTTCTTACCCCTAAGATTATGGTACAGTTTGTTAGTGCCTGCAGCACAGTTACACGTAGATATAAGCCAGTGGCCAAAAGATGTGCCCTGTTAAAAGAAAAAAAAAAAGTTTATTACGATGTGGTCCTCCAACTTTTTAATGTTGTTTTATATAACCTAAATTACTGACATTTACAGTATATAGCCAATGTGTTTGTAGAAACGTATGTTGTGAAAGCCAAAGTCTTATTTAAACTTTTCCATCCTTGTTTTTTTCCCCCCAGTTGTGAAACGTCAAGCCAGTTCTGGTATACAGGAGACCAGTGCCAGATGGCTGTCAGTAAAGCCGGTGTCATCGGTGGGGTGGTTGCTGGTCTTGTTGTGATTCTTATCATTATCGTGATCCTGTCTGTATGTTTGCGACGAAGAAGATATGCTTCTGACAAGTTACGGTAAGGAGAACAATGAGTAAAACGCTCAGTCTACCAATAACTGATTTTTATAGTGTTTAGTGTGGCTACATATTTTGACAGATTAAATAAAAGGGGATGAGAAAAAAAAAATCCTTTTTGATCTTCTAGGGCAGGGGTCTCCAAACTGTCTAAACAAAGGGCCAGTTTACTGTCCTTTAGACTTTGGGGGAGCCGGACTGTGGCCATTTAGGCAATACGTATTCTTCTACCTATTTTTGGTAAAAAAAATTGCAATAAGCGTTTAACGATTGGTTTGAGCAAAATTTATAGCGTTTACAAAATAGGTGATAGTTTTATGGCATTTTTATTAATATTTTTTTTTTACTACTAATGGTGGCAAACAGCGTTTTTTTTTTTTCATGACTGCGACATTATGGCAGACACATCGGACAATTTTGACACATTTTTGGGACCATTGTCATTTTCACAGCAAAAAAGTGCTATAAAAATGCATTGTTTACTGTGAAAATGATGTGGCTCACAAACAAAATTGGCGTCCTTTTTTCCCACAAATAGAACTTTCTCTTGGTGGTATTTAATCACCTCTGCGACAAAATAACAAAAATAGAGCGACAATTTTGAAAAAAAATCTATATTTTTTACTTTTTCCCCAAAAAATATATAATTTTTTTTTCTCAGTTTAGGCCGATACGTATTCTTCTATCTATTTTTGGTAAAAAAATATCGCAATAAGCATTTAACAGTTGGTTTGCGCAAAATTTATAGCGTGTACAAAATAGGGGATAGTTTTATGGCATTTTTATTAATAACTTTTTTACTAATAATGGCAGCGATCAGTGATTTTTTTTATGACTGCGACATTATGGCGGACACATTGGACAATTTTGACACATTTTTGGGACAATTGTAATTTTCACAGCGAAAAGTGCTATAAAAATGCACTGTTACTGTGAAAATGACATTTGCAGTTAAGGAGTTAACCATTAGGGGACGCTGTAGGGGTTAAGTGTGACCTCATATGTGTTTCTAACTGTAGGGGGGAGGGACTGGATGTGTGATGTCACTGATCGCCTTTCCCTATATCAGGGAACAAACGATCAATAACATGCCACTGTAAAGAACGGGGAAGGTGTCTTTACACACACCTCTCCCTGTTCTTCAGCTTCAGCGGCGATCGGGTCCGCAGGTCCCACGGCCGCGGTCACAAAGCTTCGGACTCCGACCGACGGCTGGGCACTTACAGGGGATGTACCCTTACGTGATTGTGCCCAGCCATGCCATTCTGCTGACGTATGTGGGCGTTAAGCGTTAGGCGGTCCTTAAGTGGTTAAAGTGGAACTCAGTTATAATAGACACAGCTGATTGGTTCCTTCTGTTCCCATTCTGTGCTCTGTCTGCAAGTATCTCTTCCCTACTGTGTAGATCAGTGCTATAGACAGGTAGTATTCAATATTTTACAGTATTTCCAACAAAAAGCTCACATCGAACATTTATTGTCGGAATTTCCGATCGTGTGTACGCAGCATTATAGCGTAACTTAATTTTAGAGACAGAATCTCTTACTTTATTTTGTGTGTGTTTGTGCCACAGGTTGACAGATCTAGAGGGAGAATGGCATCAAAGCGAGTATGAAAGAAGGGATCCTTTACCTACGTACAACAAAGATGAAAAAACTGCTCCTAGCAACTATATTTTGGAGAGGCCGAATGAAAACGACATGGCAGCTATTGTCCTTACCTCAGATGGACCTGCGTCAGGATCTTACAGTTCTGGGTCAGGGAGCTTTTATCCTTCGTTGGATGATGTAAACCCATATTTAAAGGTGAGTTTACCAAAGATGGTTGGCAGTGCCAACTATGACGATACTCATTGATCTTAATTCATAAGACATGGTAGGAGAGCTGTTAACTAGTACACAACTACGGACCGGTGGCTAAATTGTTGAGGAACAGTAGTAGTGCAGGGAATTAACTTTTAACCTTCATTCTCTAGCTAGATTTTCTTCCCTACACACGATTGTGAAAAAAAGCGCGGTGACATACAACACGTACGACGGCACTATAAAGGGGAAGCTCCATTCGGATGGCGCCACCCTTGGGGCTGCTTTAGCTGATTTTGTGTTAGTAAAAGACGATTCGCGCTTTTCTGTCTGTTACAGCATGATGAATGTGCTTACTCCATTACGAACGGTAGTTTTACCAGAACGAGCGCTCCCATCTCATAACTTGCTTCTGAGCATGCACATTTTTTCCTGTCGTTAAAGCCCACACACGACCATTTTTTACAACCCTAAAAATGACAACATTAAAAACGTTGTGAAAAAATAGAGCATGTTCAAAAAAAAATTTGCCCATTTTTTAGAACCCGAAAAATGCTCTAAAGCCCACACTCAATCGTTTTTAATGACATTAAAAAAAAATGTAATTTTTTAGAAACTGAAAAACGGTCGTGTGTACGCTGCATAAGATTTCTGTTTTTGGTAGATGGACTAGACATGTGCAGACTGGAATATTTTGTTTCGTTTTTTCGTTTTCGTTTGGAAAATACATTTATTTAGTTACTCCTGAAAATCGTTTTGATTTTTTTCATTTTTCGTTGGGGAATAGCTTTCGTTCGAAAATCCAATAATACTTGGTTTCTGTCGAATGGTCAAAAGAATATTCGACGGGACGTCGAATCTTTACGTCGAATCGTACATTTCCGTTCGAATAAGAATTCTAATGTTGTATGACTAGTAATAATGTCGAATCTGTTCTCTATAATGTCGAATCTATTTTCTCATAAATCGAAATCTATTCTCTATAATGTCGAATCTTTTCTCTATAATGTCAAATCTTTTCTCTATGATGTTGAATCTTTTCCCTATAATGTCGAATCTCTCTATATCAAACTTTTATCGCAACGAAAATGAAAATAAAGCATTTTTTTATGTCGGATCTTTCGGTTTTCATCTCTTGCGCTTTCGTTATCGTTTGTTAAAATGATAACGAAAAAAACAGACTTTCGGATGAAAATGCATTCTAACGAAAACAAATACACATGTCTACTATATACTGATTCTTGGTGTCTATCTCTTGACATAGCATAGAGGTGTTACTAGTAGACATGTGCATTAATTTTCGTTAGAATGCATTTTCGTATGACAATATGTTTTTTTCGTTACCGTTTTAACAAACGAAAGCGCAAGAAACGAAAACCGAAAGATCCGACATGAAAAATGCTTTATTTTCATTTTTGTTGCGGTAAAAATTCGATATAGAGAGATTAAACATGACGCTGACTGAATACAGAATAGCAATCTGTCTATTGAACCTGATATACACACACATACGGTACTTTTTGACATCATAGAGAAAAGATTTGACATCATAGAGAAAATATTCGACACTATAGAAATAATAGATTCGACATTCGACGGAGAAGATATACTGCACTCGTACATTTTAATACTCCGCCCATAGGAAATAGAAACATTCTAATGTTGGTTGACTATGACTAGTAATAATAATATAATTATTTAATATTATTATTACTAGTCATACAACATTAGAATTCTTGTAGGTGGAATATTCGACTGGAAATGTACGATTCGACATAAATTTTCGAAGTTCTGTCGAAAATTCTTTTGACCAATCGACAGAAACCAAGTATTATTGGATTTTCGGACAAAAAGCTATTCCCCAACGAAAAACGAAAAAAATCAAAACGACTTTCGGGAGTAACTAGATACATTTATTTTCCAGACGAAAATGAAAAAAAACGAAACAAAATATTCCAGTCTGCACATGTCTAGTTACTAGGATAGGGGCACGTGATTTAGGTCTCCTTGCAAAATCCCCAGGACTAAAGTCTGACAAGAAACATGTTGGTAGCTCATCACTCTCTTGCTGTTGCTCTTTCTCTGTCCAATCTCAGGTTGGGAATGGGGGGGGGGGGGGGGGTGACCTAGCTTTGCTGCTTACCTGCAGCAGAGAAAAGTGAAGTCACCAACCTAGCTGTGTTGGCAAAACTGTGGGTTTTTTTTAGGACTCAATGGGCAGAGCCAGTACACAGCTACTATCTATGTATTTTGTGTATGTAGTTATTTGCCTGAAGTTCACAGAAATTACCAGAAATGTTAATTTGATAGAATATTAGTAATGAAAACCTGGATAAAAGTTATTTTTTTACTGAACATTAGTATTTTTTGTTTTACAGATGGTCACTCCAAGACCCCAACTGAGTAACTAGCCAATACCCGATCATTTCATCCCCTGACATCATTGCTTTGGTATCAAAATATCCTGAATATTGGAAGGAGAGTTTTCGTTTAAGAAATAAAAAAAAACAGCAATATTCCTTTATGTACTAATCCAATATTCGGCGCATATCAAAAATACGCCCTGTTTAGTTACTGTGATTTTTTTTTCTTACCTAAAGTATATCTAAAGCTAAAGGGGTTGTACAGGTTAGATTTTTTTTTCTATTTGGGTTCCTTTAGTTCACACAGGGGCAACCTGACTTACAGCGCAACTTTGCAAGGCAACTTCAGCGCGAATTGGAGCAACTTACAACGTGACTTAAAGTTGCCTCCAGGAGAGGCGACTTTGGCTGTGGCCAATCACAGAATAATCAGCTCTGTGGGAGGGAGGGGTTTGTCTGAGTAAACTGTTTTCTCTTCCTGTAAAGTTGCTTCAGTTAAGATGGAGATCCGACTTGGAGGCAACTTCCATTGAAATCAATGGGTACAAGTTGCCTAGAAGTCGCCTTGAAGTAGTATAGGAACCTTTTCTGAAGTCAGAGCAACTTCATTAGTGTGCATTAAGACGGCATGTATGACATTTCCAATGTCGTGCGACTTGGGGCGACACAAGTCGGATTCCAAGTCACGGTAGTGTGAACAGCACTTAAGCTAGTGCATTTTCCTTCTATTTTTCTTCTGAGGCCTCGTACACACGACCGTTTTCCTCCGCAGAATCCATCAAGAAACTTGGTAGAAGAGCTTTTTTGCCGAGGAAACTGTCGAGGAACTCAACGAGCAAAAAAGAGAGCAAGTTTTCTTTTTCCTCAACGGGAGTCCAAATTGGTTCATCGTGTTCCTCGTCAGGCTGCTTTTCGACGAGAATGCCTAGAAACCCGCGCACCTTCTGTAAAAGTAGCATTTGTAATGGAAATAGCACATTTGTCACGCTGTAACAGACTGAAAAGTGAAAATGTCTCTCACCAAACTTTAACCGAACACGCAGTAACATAAGATTAGCAAAAGCAGTCCCAAGGGTTGTGCCAGTGGAATCGAACTTCTCCTGCCGTAGTATGTGGTGAAGTCATCGCGTTTGAGAACGAGGAGATTTGGTATTGACAGTGTGTACGCAAAGACAGCTTGTCAAGTTCCTCGGCAAGCCGATGTGTCTTTTCCGACGAGTTCCTCCGTCGTGTGTACGAGGCCTCAATGTTTTTTGTTTTTTTTTTGTTTTCTTTGTCTGAATTTCTCACTTCCTGTTCCTCCTCAGTAAGCTGTTCTGACTAACCTCCAGCCAGAATAGCTTGAATGATGGGGGCAAGCTTACTGAGGAGAAACAGAAAGTGAGAAATTCAGACAAAGAAAAAAAACATTAGAAGGGAAATCAAAGGAAAAAGTAAGTGAACCAACAATGCACTAGCTTAAAGGAACCTATTTATAAAATAAAAAACAAACCTTTACAACCCCTTTAAAAACTTTTCGTGTCTCTTGTAAGGTCACCCTCTTTATCTTTTCTAGGGACAAATTTTCGCTGGTACTGAAAGTGAGGAATAGTTCAAACAGGGATTCAAATAAAAAAAGATGGAGCGCTAGAAACGCAGCTAGTGCAATATATAAATAGTTCCAAGGTTCAGGTGTGCCAGTAGGCACAGTAATTTAATTGCTGAGACCAGACGAGGGTTTAGGTTATGGTCTGTATCAGTGTGGACAGCCAGCTGTAGAGAGCACAAGCGACTCTGTGGATATAGGTGAGTGCGAGAGAGAGAGAGAGGAGCGGAGCCACTAAAATTCAATGTTTAATAAAATAAGGGTTCAACTCATATTTTGGTGAAATATAATGTGCATGGCATAAGTACCTTGGGCTCCTGTAGTCCAGCTGGGCAGCGGTGGTGGTCAACAGTTCCCGGTGGCTCCAGTGGTTCAAAAGCCTGTTAAAGGAGCAGAAACAGAAGTTCGACCATGCCTCCCGTCCATCACCACTGACGTGCTTGTTGTGTGACAATCTTCAGCCTCTGAGCTTCGGGAACCACCGGAGCTGCTGGAAACTGTCGACCACCAATGCTGCCCAGCTGGACTACAGGAGCTCAAGCTACTTTCTGTATGCCATGCACATTATGGGCCAGATTCAGCAAAGAAGTACGCCGGCGTATCTCCAGATACGCCACTGTAATTTCAAGTGTGCGCCGTCGCATCTTTGCGCGGATTCACAAAGCGAGATACGCCGAAAAACATACGTCCGACGTTACTTGCCTACGCCGGCGTATCATGTGTGCATAGTTACACTGGACGCAATCGGCGATCCCATTAGAAATATGCAAATGAGTAAGATACGCCGATTTACGAACGTAGATGCGCCCGGCCGCTACATATACGCGATTTGCATAAGACTTACGTCCGGCGTAAAGTTACTCCTGCTATAGCAGGCACAGCTAATGCAAAGGTATGAGCCAGGGAACGACGCCGACTTATTTTAGGGAGTTTATGTGACGTGATTCTGAGCATGCGCGCGCATGCCCAGTTCGACCGGCCATTTATTAGCATGGGATCACTACTTTGAATTTGGCGGGCTTACGCCGGCCGATTTACGCTACGCCGCCGCAAATTATGGAGCAAGTGCTTTGTGAATACAGCACTTGCCTCTCTAAGTTGCGGCAGCGTACGCTACTCTACCTAATCTGGCCCTATATCTCACCAAAATGTGAGTTGATCTTACTTTTTTTAAACATTGAATTTTAACTGACATACTGCACTCACAGTGGCACCGCTCCTCTCTCTCTCTCTCTCTCTCTCTCTCTCTTTCTCTTTCTCTCTCTCTTTCTCTCTCTCTTTCTTTCTCTCTCTCTTTCTTTCTCTCTCTCTTTCTCTCTCTCTCTCTCTCGCTCTCTCTTTCTCTCTCTCTCTCTCTCTCTCTCTCTCTCTTTCTCTCTCTCTCTCTCCAACAGGAAAAGAGGGTTAATCTTCCAATAGAAGCACTTATCACAGTGACACTGTTTTAGAGAAGATTTTGATCACTTTGGCGTGATCTACCTTCAGTTTCTGATTTCTCATAGAAAAAACAATTGAATGGAAATTTCCCACACATGGCAAATAAAAAAAAAACAAAAGAAAAAAAAAGGTGTTTAACCCTTCAAAATGTAAAAAAAAAAAGTTTTGGCATTAGATATTCTTTCAAAGGGAAAAATGGACCTTCAATTACAAACATTGTTGTTTCACATGCTTATATAAGAGCGATATGCAAAAAGGAGGATAAAAAACTGAATGTTTATGAATTTTATATTTGGTAGTAATATATAATATTTGATGTGGTACCTAAAAATACCTACTCAGTACTGTATAGGTATAAAAAATAAAAATAAAAAATAAAACAGACTGTGTCTGCTAACATATTTAAAACATTTGTTATAAAGGTTGTAAATACGTAAAAACAAACAAAAAAAACAAAACAATTTAGGTAAGAATATTTATTAACTTATTTATTCATTAGTTAGTATATTAATTTATTTATTAATGTATTAAGTGATTTAATAACAATGTAATGTATTCTATTACCATCATTGTATTTAAGCATTACAATGTAATATAAGTTGAAAAAAAAAACATTTTCTTTAGGTAAAATATATGCATTGCATGGATTTTATCTGCCTTTTTTTTTAATATTTATATATTTTTCTGTTTTAAAGAAATAGAAGTTGGTTTCACAACTTCTTTCAGGTTCAGTAAAACCTGAAGGTTGCCATGTTGTGATAAAGCAAAACTGTCAACTTTAGAAAATGACAATAACTACATATTTATTATTACAAAAAAAAAAACATTGCGTATATTGTGCTTTTGTGGGAAGTAATTTTTTTCCTTAAATTTAAATATTTGCTGATTTGTTGGTCACCCAATATTTATTGTGTAGATATGTTTTTCTACAGCTACATTTTTTATATATTTAAAATAAAAAAATAAAAATTAAAAAGTATTTTTGTATTATTTGTAATTTGATTTGATCACAAAATTAGGTTTCTCTGCCACTTTTCACACTGTTATCAGCCATCAGTGAAATCCAGATCAGCCTCTTGCAAAGTCCCTTCCAGGATGCTACACTGACCAGCATGATCACTGTAATAGAGTTTTTTTCTCCGTTCCAGGAGAATGCTCGTAATCCAAAGCACTCACATATCAAAGCAAGTTTCCCCATAGAAGTCAATGGAAACAAAAATAATTAGTTCTGCATTGACTTCTATGGCATGCAATACCTCATGTGGCCAGAGGTGGGGGGGTGCCGGAGAGCCTTGAAAATACTCGTGACAGCTCGGCTGAACTCGGAAACACTTGGGAAGGCTCGGGAACTGAGTATTCCCGAGTGTTTCCGAGTATTTCTGGATGGCTTTGATCAGCTCCAATTGGCTCCGGCACCCCCCCCCCGCCACCCATGTCTCTAGCCAAATGTGATACTGCACCATACCATATTCGGAAATAAAGAAGACCTCATAAATGCGGAAGACAAAGGCACTAGACACAAGTATTGGCAGTGGTCTTCCTGCAGTAATTATGTTAAGGCAAGACTGCTGTGTTGCTACTGGCAGATAGTATCATACAGTATATGTGTTTTTATGATTTTTCATATTGTTCCACTCCAATTTCAGTAAGTTATGGCTTAAAACTGATTCTGAACTGGTTCTTTTTTTTCTCTGTATTGCTCGAGAGTGTATTACATCGTTGGAACCTTTTTTTTATTTTTATTTTTAATACTAAGGACTTGTCCCAAACTGTCTCCTGTGATTTTTAACATTTTGACACTTTTTTTGTGAAATGGTAGGGGTATAATGTCCCCATTACCAATTCACATAGGGGGGGGCCAGCATCTGAGGGTCCCCTTTGTTAACCACTTCAGTACCGACCCATTGTAATATGACATCCACAGAGGGGATCTCCCATCCTGGGTGGACGTCATATGACGTCCTGGGCTTTGTGCAGTGATATCTGATATCTGAATGATGCTTGCAGCTAGAGGCATTATTCAGATATCATTCTTTCGTGCTAACGATTCTGTGCACGATAAGAATGAACATATCGGCAGTTCCGCCGCTTGATCATCCTTATAGGCGGCGGGAGGGGGGATGTCCCCTCCTGCCGCCTATAAGAATGATCAAGCGGCAGAACTGCCGCTATGATCATTCTTATCGTGCCATCCGGTGCTTCTCCAGGCTCTCCCGTGCCATCGGGGGCCCGGAGAAAGATTTGTTTGGCGCCGGATAGGAAGCATAGAGATGACTGGTGACCAGAAGGTCACCAGTCATCTCTATGACCATCAGAGGCTGGGCGCGATGTGATGACGTCATGCCCCGGAAGTAAACAAAGCCGCGATTGCAGCTAGTAAGCATGAGATCAGTGGCATTTTTCACGATCTAATTTTTTCTAGCCTGGAGGAGAGATGTGGGGTCTTATTGACCCTGCATCTCTCCATAAAGAGGACCTGTCACACACCTTTCCTATTACAAGGGATGTTTACATTCCTTGTAATAGGAATTAAAGTGATAAAAAAATGTAAAAAAAAAAGTGTGAAAAAATAAATAAATAAGTAAAATAAAAAATAAAATAATAATACACAAATTTAAAACGCCCCTGTCCCCGGTAGCTCGCACTCAGAAGCGAAAACGCACACGTAAGTCCCGCCCACATATGTTAACGCTGTTCAAACCACATATGTCAGGTATCACCGCGTGCGTTAGTGTGCCAGCAACAATTCTAGCACTAGACTTCCTCTGTAACGCTAAACTGGTAAAGTGTAAAAAAATTCAAAGTGTCACCTATGGAGATTTTTAAGTACCGAAATTTGGCATTATTCCATGAGAGTGCGAAATTTTAATGTGTGACATGTTGGGTATCTATTTACTTAGCGTAACATAATCTTTCATATTTTACAAAAAATTAGGCTAACTTTACTGTCTTGTTATCTTTTTATTCCCTAGTGTGTCTGCTAAAAAAAAGCATATATAATGTTTGGGGGTTCTGAGTAATTTTCTAGCAAAAGAATGATGACTTGTACATGTAGGAGAGAAGTGCCAGAATAGGCCCGGTATTGAGGTGGGTATAAAAGCGCTGTATTGAAGTGGTTAAAGTGGGCTTCCAGATTCTCATTATCCCCCACCTGCAGACCCCCACAACCACCGGGCAAGGGCATTTGCCGCAAACACCCAAAATTGTTCGATGTTTGACGAACGGGCGAACAGGTAATGTTCGAGTCTAACTCATGTTCGACTCAAACAGATAGCCCATCCCTACTCAGGAGGAGTAGAAAAATTAATTTTGGTGTGTAATTGGAAGTATACATATGCTGTATGTGAGAAATAACTAGTTATATGACAATTTTGTGTAGAAAAATTAATAAAAATGTCTTAATTTTACCAAGAATTGTGGGGAAAAAATTACAACTTCCAAAAACTCGCAATGTCTCTTACTAAATACCTTGGATTGTCTACTTTTCAAAAAGGGGTAATTTGGGGGGTATTTGTACTTTCCTGACATTTTAGGGCCTCAAGAAATGAGGCCGTCAGTGTGTCAGGTGTGATACATTTTTAATCATTTGCTCCATGGCTATAACTTTCACACAGACCAAATAATATACAGTACTGTACACTTTTATGGGTTATTTTTACCAAAGAAATGTAGCAGAATAAATTTTGGTCCAAATTTATGAACACAAATTACTCTATTTGTGTGATAAAAAAAAAAAAAAAAATGGTCTGGGCAGGAAGGGGGTATAAGTGCCCTGTATTGAAGTGGTTAACATTTGTGAAACTGAAGAACTTTTTGTGAATGTCTGCATGAGATTCTTCTAAAAGAGGAACTAAAATGAATTCAAGTGATTATAACCACTTTGTTATTAAACCAAAACTTGACAAAGAAGCGTGGCTACCGTACCACTCGTAGCATGCACACTCAGAAACGCAACGCATTCTAGTGGCCTCATCATCCTGTGCCACACCGCTTGCAATTCAAGTCTCATTTTGGCTTCAATACTACACGACCTTCCTCCATCTTTTGCGGTGACCAAACGAGACTTCCGACGCTACAGCAGTTATATTCTGCAAGGACCTGATGACTCACTGCCCTTTACGTCCCCGGGATTTGATGTGCTGCTTCCTGTCAGCAAAAAGGACCTTCTGCTACCAGTAATTCCTCCTGTTCATCCCAGTGATGCACCGAAAGTCAGTTAGAGCCGGGTCACACTGGGGCGACTCGTCAGGCGACTCAGCCATCTGACAAGTCGCATCCCATTCTATTCAATTAGAACCGTTCTAATAGGAGCTACGCAAGTCGCTCCGACTTAGAAAAAGGTTCTTGTACGGCTTCAGGGGCGACTCGGGGCGACTTGCATTGACTTCAATACAGAAGTCATTTTGCAAGTCGCCTCTGAAGTTGTCTTCAGGACGCCTTGCCGAGTCGCCCCCCGAAGTGGCGCCGCCCCAGTGTGAACCGGCTCTTACTTTCATGTGAGTGGATATTGTTTTTTATAATAAAGTGTTTTGATATATTCCCAGAGGCGCCCCTCTCCTTGTTTTTTCCTAGCTCTACTGGAACTTGTTTCTGGTCTCCTCTGGTGGTAGCCCTGACAGACTCACCTAATCTTGCTACCCTGATACCTACCTTTTTGGACTATTATGGACCACATACTGTACAAGCAATATTGAGGTATCTGAGCATTGCTTGGTAAATACAATTATTATTAAACCACTTCAAGGCCAAAGTTTTTCACACCATTCCTGCCCAGGTCTTTTTTCATATTTTACTTTGAATGACAATTATTTAGTCATGCAACACTGTACCCAAATGAAAGTGCTATCATTACCTTCTTTTGGTGGTAATTAATCACCACTGGTTTTTTTTGTAAATATAAATGAAAAAAGGCTTAAAATCTTAAAAAAAATATGTTTTTCTTAGTTTCTGGTAAAACATTTAGCAAATCTTGCAAGTCTTTCTTCATACAGGCCAAAATGTATTCTGCTAAATTTCTTTAGTAAAAAACAATACAAATCAGTGTATATTATTTACGCATTGAGAAAGTTATAGGGCCAGATTCAGAAAGACTTACGCCGGCGTATCTCGAGATACGCCGCGTAAATGTAAATATGCGCCGTCGTATCTATCCGCCATACCCACAAAACTAGATACGCCTGAAAATAGGCTTCCTCCGACCGACCTAACTTTCCTACGCCGGCGTATCGTAGGCGCATATTTACGCTGGACGCATCTGGCGCTAAAATTGATTTCCTATTCAAATATGCAAATGAGGGAGATACGCCGATTCGCGAACGTACGCAGGCTACGCAAGGTGTGCGTAAGTCGTACGTCCGGCGTAAAGTTATTCCAACAAATAGCTGGTTTATCTTTGCACCTGACGTGCACAGGTCAGCTGGAGAGCAGCTACAGCAGCACCGTTACGGACAAACTTAGCAAGCTGAGCAACCCCACTTGCAGGACAACACATCTGTCTGCCAACATGCCAGGGGCAGCCTTGGGCCTAGCACTACTAATGGGTCCACCGGTACAGAGGAGTAGGGCACGTGAGAGGATATACCGCACGTGCATGAGCCTCTTTGGCATGGGTGATGAGGAAGTGTATCGCATCTTCAGATTTAGCCCTGATGCCATCCTGGAAATAGCCACAGCCCTAAAAGATGACATCACCAGCAAGACACACGGCTCACAAGCAGTGCAGCCACTGGTCAAGGTACTGGCAACACTCCATTTCCTTGCCAGTGGCTCGTTTCAGCGTACAAGTGGAGTTGTGGCTGGGATGTCACAATCCACCCTGAGCAAATGTGTGCACCAGGTTGTCCCCGCAATCCTCAGACGCATGTCCCACCACATCATCAGACCCACCAATGAGCATCTGCGGCAGAAGGCAATGCAGGATTTCTACAGAATTGCAGGATTCCCACGCACCATCGGGGCCATTGATTGCACACATGTGGCACTACAGCCCCCCATGCCACAGAGCACATATATCGCAATCGGAAGCACTGGCATTCCATCAACATACAGGTAATAGCCGATGCCCAATGTCTAATATGGCACGTCCGTGCCAAACACCCCAGGTCCAGCCACGACAGCTACAGATACCGTCAAAGCCCCATCCCAACAGAATTCGAACAGAACTTGTACAGGGACAGCTGGCTGGTGGGTGAGTGACATGGGAGTCAGGCATGAATGTCCAATCCCATGATGCAGACATCACCAGGGGCACATGCATGACCAACATCCTCCTGTCTTTTCCCTTCCAGGTGACTTGGCATATGCACTTGGGCCCCATCTCATGACTCCATACTGGAATACCCAAACCAGAGGTGAGAGAAACTACAATGCGGCACACATACGTACCCGTGTAGTGGTGAAACAAACATCGGTTTCCAAAGCCTGGATAAGTCTTGGGGGGCCCTGTTGTATTCCCCAAACTTTGTGTGTCAGATCATGGGTGCATGTTGCATGCTGCACAACTACGCCATGAGAAAGGGCCTGCAGATTGACATACGTGATGACCTGACCCCCGACCCACACAGTCCCCACCTGCCCGAGGCTACCCCGTCTGCTGAGGAAAGAGCAGTCAGGAGATGCTCGCGGTAGGCATCTTTGGACTTTAAACACACACATTCATCATGGCACAAGGAGAATGCACGCATGCACACCACTGTGGTCCCTAGATCACATACACCACATCTACATCACATTGGATTAGCCCAAGTCCAACATGTAGGACTTGGGAGCAGCAAGGCCGCGCCAAGGCCCCAATGGTGTCGCTGTCCATTCATACCACATTCACACGACCGTGGGGATAACTTCTCCCCAACGACCGAGGGTGACACCCCTTACTGGCAGGAGTGCCACCCCCACATTCACACACCATTCACACTGTAGTCTGCACTACTGACCGTGTGCAGTATCAAAAAAAAAAGCCCATGACCTGAGCATAAATAAAAAAAAGGCTCATGACCTGAGCATAAATGAAAATAAAAGGCTCATGACCTGAGCATAAATAAAAATAAAAAAATCATATCCTGAGCCAAAAAAAAGCCACTCATTTGGCCTGATGGGGGCTCCGTCTGGTGCCACCTCTCTGGCTCCTCAGCTGCCTGGAGGGAGCCTCGGGTGGGGGGAAGGGCATCTGGAGGTGGCTCACCCCCGGGTGGGCCACTCCTGGCAGGTGATGGCTGCATGCCCTCCAAGGCCACGGCAATCCGGCTCAGAAAATGGTTTGTCTGGGTCTGCATCCTCAGCTGCCGGTTGACATGAAGTCGCTGGTCATGCTGCCTCTGCCTCCCCTCTTCCCGGATGGCAGCCGTGTTCGCCTGTACCGCCCCAGTAAGGGTGCGAACGTCTGCCTGCACCTCCCTCAGGCTGGTGACTACTGCAGCGCAGTTGCAGCTGACATCCTGCACTGCCTCTGTCATATGGGTCACGGAGGCTAGACTGTCAGCCACCCGGTCCAGGTGACCGGCTATTTCCCCAATATGCAGGGTCTGCCAGGCCTGGTCCCTTGCCATCTCATCGTGGACGACATCAGACACCCCCCTGGTCTTCCGTGTTGCCTTCCTGGGGCGAGAAGATGGATGGACCCGGGTATAAGGTGTGGCCCTTGAGGGGCTTCCCCTGCTGGTGGCGGAGACTGAGGGGCTTCCCCTGATGGGGAAGGAGGTGCGAGAGGGCCCAGGCAAAGAGGAGGAATCGTCCAAATAAAGCCAAGCCTCATCTGAGATCACCGTCTCCTCCTCAACCACCTACAAAGTAGACGTGTGGCCACTCGCCTCCACCGCTGGATCCTGGCTTCCGGGGATGATGTGGTATGGGCACCGCCGCACCGGCAGCAGATGATGGCCCCACTCCCTCCTGCACATCTGTGGTTGACACAAAGCATACACATATTGGTGGACCCTCACACTTGTCACGTGTCCACCCCCCCCACATGCTACACACCAAATAGGGGATAAAAAACACAGCAAAGTAATCAAATCCCTCCACGCTCTCCAACTGATCCCTCTCCAGACACCGGGCGACCACCTCCTCCTCCGGGGTCAAGCTCACCGCACATGGGGGTCCATGCCCCTCTGGTGCCTCCTGATGGCGGCCACCTTCTCCTGGACCTTGTGCCTGACATCATTGATTTTTTTATTAATGTCTTTATATGTCCGGGTATCATAGCCAAAGCAGTTAATATGGCCTGCGATGGTCTCCAGGATGGCCTGTTTCCTGGCCCGGCAGGTCTGGCGACTTTGGGCACCATAGAGGAATGTGTCATACCTCTCCATGGCTGAGATGAGGGCTGACATCTCCTGTTGATTAACATTTTTCTTCCTCCTCTCCTTCCGGGGGAACGGTAGTAGCCATCGGCAAGCAAAAGTACCTTGCTCAGGGGGGAAAAAAGCAGGAAGTACTTTTGCGTCGGACGGGCGCATGTCTGGACATATTTATGAGCTTGGCGTAAGACGGTACGCCGGCGTATCCCAGGAATTTGGGCCGGCGTAGTTGTGAGCATGCGCACAGGGAATCAATCGTGTGTCTACGTCACTGCGCATGCTCCATGGATTAGATGTGGGCGTAAGTCTCTGTGCCATGCTCAGGCCATCGTTTACATAAGATCACACCCACTTATACTTACGCTGGCTTGCGCCTTCACATTCACGTTACGCTGGCGCACAGTTAGGAGCAAGTGCTTGGTGAATACTGTACTTGTCTCTCAAGGTTGCGTCGGCGTAACGTATATGCGCTGTGCTACGCCGGCACAAAGATGCGCCCACCTACCTGAATCTGGCCCATAAAGTCTACAAGCTATGGTATATATTTGAAAATGTATCAATCATGATGTACTGACTGCCTCTCATTTCTTGAGGCCCTGAAATGCCAGGACAGTACACATACCACCCAAATGACCCCTTTTTGGAAAGTAGGCAATCAAAAGTATTTTATAAGAGGCATGGCTAGTTTTTTTAAGGTAATTTTTTTTTAAATGGCGTAGGTGTCCCCCTCAAAATCCATACCATATTTTTGAAGGGACCCCTACGCCTTTTTGTTTATTTTGGTGCAGGGTTCCCTTCAAAAATCCATACCAGACCCTTATCCGAGCACAAAACCTGGTGGGCCGCAGTAAAAGAGGGGAGGACGAGAGAGCGCCCCCCCCTCTGAACCATACTAAGCCACATTCCCTCGACATGGGGAGGATTCTTTGGGGTCTGACCCCCAAAGCACCTTGTCCCCATGTTGATGGGGGCAAGGGCCTCATCCCCACAACCCTTGCCCGGTGGTTGTGGGGGTCCGCAGGTGGGGGGCTTATCAGAATCTAGAAGCCCCCTTTAACAAGGGGACCCCCAGGTCCCGGCCCCCCCTATGTGAATTGGTACTGGGTACATTGTACCCCTACCATTTCACCAAAAAAAGGGTCAAAATGGTAAAAAAGACTGGAGACAGCTTGGGACAAGTCCTTTATTAAAAACGAAAAAAAAAATAACCTGCAACAGTTCTGCCTCCATCCATACAGTACCTCTTACACCATACACATCTAACAAAGAAAGAATATCATAAATCACTGGCCATGCATATGGTGAATGCAGCAAGACTTGCGTCCCAGTACATTGGTGATCTGCACACACTCCAATGATTAGAGAATGGTTAATTAGGATTTCCAGAATAGAGGAGATGGAAGAGCTAATTCTAAAGAGTGAATACAAAAATGCTGAACCCACTTTAAAACAGGTCAACGCTTTTAAGCTTATGGCTCTCAAACTCAAACTGACACTTCATCGGTCATCATTGGTCATCAGAGGTAAAATAAACTTAAACTGAGTTGTAAGGCAACATCAGAGACTAGATACTGGTTCGGACATGACCCTTTGCCCCATATCCTTGTGTCCACCCTCCCCCTACCCTCCAGTGTATGCTCCCTCCCCCTTCCTAACCCAACCCACCTTTTTTTCTTGTCTCTCTTCTTCTTCTCTTTCTCTTTAATTTTTCTACTTTCCCATTTCTCTGTAGGAGCCTAGCCACTCTGCTACGTTATAAGGTTTTGATAGCACACCTTTCCAGTAGTATACTGCAGGATTATAATATCCATAGATGAAGAGACATAGAAGCCATATTGCCACGTAAACAGGACTATTTTTAATGATCTGGAAAAAACAACATTTTTTTCAACCCGATTCTTGTTAAGCCTGCCTTGCCTACACACGCTCGTGAAAAAAAATGCTTGAGCAAAGCGTGGTGACGTACAACACGTACAATGGCACTATAAAGAGGAAGTTCCATTCGGATGGTTCCACCCTTTGGGGCTGCTTTTGCTGATTTTGTGTTAGTAAAAGTTTGGTGAGAGACGATTCGTGCTTTTCAGCGTGATGAATGTGCTATCTCCATTACAAATGCTAGTTTTACCAGAACAAGCGCTCCCGTCTCATAACTTGCTTCTGAGCATGCACGTTTTTTTCACATCGTTAAAACCCACACGCAACCATTTTTTACGACGTGCACAAAGTGAAAAATAAGGCGGAAATTTAGAGCATGTTCTAAATTTTTAATGCCCATTTTTAACGTTGTGAAAAATGCTCTGGAGCCCACACACAATCGTTTTTAATGACATGTACGCGAAATATGTCCCCTTATTTGACCCACCACCTCTTACTTACCTGATTCCAAGGAATGAGTGTTCAATTTCTGTTTTATTCTCTATTTTTTATCTATGGTGAACTTATAGGCCTTGGAATTTGTGTAAAAAAATTGTTGTAAAGTTTTTATTGTATGCATTTTCCTTTTTATTTTCAATAAAAACTGTTTATGAAAAAAGAATGCCGACCTTTGGTTCATTAAACAATTCTTACACGCTATGTTTCACCTTCAGGGGTGCATTGACCTTGCCTCTGTCCTATAAAGGTATCACACTGCTGAAGCTGGGCTCATTGAACATCTTACTGATCTGCAGCAATGGGGACCTTCATGTGGTCTTTGGTCATTGTGCCTCTCTTCTGCTCTCCAGCATCTGGTAAGAAATGTTTCTACTTTTCCTGATAAAAAATGAAAAAGCTAGATACTGAAAATGTCTAAGGATGAAAAAAATTGTATGACACAGTCTTGGCCAGCAATATATTTAGTGTGTTCCAAACTAACCGGTTCATATACAGAGGGAACTGAGATATAAGTGTAGCGCCTGTGTACTTTCAGGTACAGGTGCTATTGTAAATTTAAGGGGGATGAGAGAGTTAGTTGGCTCTCATCCAGTTAATTGGTCTAAATTGGGTCTCTGCTTCTGCTGGAATTTGCTGTGGGCTGTCCTGTTGTTCTCGGGGTGCTATACCACCCCGAGGCGATGGGTGGCGCAGGTGAAGGTCAGGTTGGGGTGTCTCATGAGAGAGTTTTCTCCCACGGGGCATGCTGGGGGAGAGTACTTCAGGGCCATTGTGGCTGGATTCTTGTTCCTGGTGTGGCGCCCACCTTCGGGGTGTCCACACATCACGGCCCCCGGCGATTACGGCCTTCCAGGCTGGGGTGTGCGTGCCGCGTGGTGTGCTTGGTTTTGGGACCATAATGGCCCGGAAAATGTAATGCTGTGGTGGGACTGTGTCCCCAAGTCCTGAGTAAGGATCCCAAGCGAGATAGCTGTTCGGTGGGGAGTCAGCCTGAGAAGAGCCAAGAGAGGCAGGCAATCCAACAGGGCCTCGAAGATCCATTGGGGATCAAGGTGACCGGACACTGAGAGGTTCGATGTCAGCAACCTGTCAGTCGGTGACCAACTAAGAACTACCTGAGGGAGATTCAGGCATCAATATTGCTGAGGAAGATTTCTACTTGATCTACATTCTAGGGAAGGGTCTGTGGCAGAGACCTGTTTCCCCTCAAGGTTTCGAGGGATACCCTGGCTGCCAGGTCGGTGTGAGAGGCCTGTCCAGGTACACTATACCCACTCCGGCTGGAGTGGCGACTAAAGTGAAGTGTTGTTGGAAGCAGGACCGCTTCCGTGTAACGAGGCCTGAATCTGCTGTTTCTGCTCCTCATACATCTCTCCTATCTACCTTAAGTTTATTGTTTACTAAGCACAAGAAAGACACCTGCCGTCTGGACATTCCATTATTGCTGCTCTCTTCAACTACCCCAGACATCGGAGCTACAGAGGTAACAGACCGACCCAAATCTATCCAGCGGCTCCTGCGGGGGTAAGCGCTACATAAGCTTTGTATCTGCTGGCTCTAATATATCCTTTTAATATCCCTGTATATTGGTTAATCTAAGATGCCTATTTTTTTTAAAGTGTTAACATTACTGCTGACACCAGTGCTACAAACAGTGCGTTTGTGAGGATCAAATAGTCAGTTAGTGTCATGATTAGAATGATAGAGCTGAGTGCTCCTTTCACCAAAAGGGATGTTCACCATGTGGGGGGATATCTGATCCCCTTTGGGGATTAAACTCACCAAAATTCACATTTATCTGGTTATTATTGAGATTACCCTAACTGGTTATCTTTTAGACTTATTTATATATGCATGTTATATATATGGATAGTTTTAGATGATATTTTCCAGGATATTTGACTAAAATGAGGTGTCTCATCTAGTGCCCAATAATCTGGGGTCACCACTATACCATTACAGCTGCAATACTCTTTAGCACCAGATAGAGTCTATCATATGGCTGTTTCTGTGGATCGCTAGGCTCATGTATCAGGTTAATAGATGCCCGACCAAATGGTATTAATCCTCAGGTGACATGTATGTATATAGAGATTCTAAATGTCTAAATGTTGAATTTCTAACTTTCAATGTTCAATGTTTAATTTTTATGGGTTTCGAATGCATAGATAATATGATGAATGCATTGGTTTTAACATATATACTGGTCTGTATTGCTAGACACATCTGAAGAGAGAGAGCCGTCCGCCGTGCACGCCACTCCTCCTGTCTTCTGCATTATCATATAGCGGGAGCAGGGATGGGCAAGAGTGGCATCGTACAGGCAGATGGTGTCACTTCCGCCCTCACAGTGATCATTCTCTATGGTGAGGGCGGGATGATGCTGATGCGCTTGCCACGCCTATCAGGGGCGGGTCCGTGCTCTATAAATCCGGTTAGTGCTATGTGGAGTTACGCCCTCAGAAGAAGTCTAACACAGACGAAACGTCAGGGCGTTTCTCCACAGCACTGGAACAGAAAGTGACGCGTGCGCTCCATAGACATGTGCATTAGTTTTCGTTAGAATGCATTTTCGTCATCGTTTTAACAAACGATAACGAAAGTGCAAGAAACGAAAACCGAAAGATCCGACATAAAAAATGCTTTATTTTCGTTTCCGTTGCATTAAAAATTCGATATAGAGAGATTCGACACTATAGAGAAAAGATTTGACACTATAGAAATAATAGATTCGACATTACAGAGAATATATTCTATATTATTACTAGTCATACAACATTAGAATTCTTGTAGGCGGAATATTCAAACGGAAATGTACTGACGAAAGCTATTCCCCAACGAAAAATGAAATAAATCAAAACGATTTTCGGGAGTAACTAAATAAATTTATTTTCCAAATGAAAACGAAAAAAAAAAAAAAAATATTCCAGTCTGCACATGTCTAGCGCTCCAAGGAAGGGAACCAGAAGGACAATAGAAACCGGATTCAACATACGGCTATCCTCAGGGTGAAATTTGTGAGCAAACGCTGCACTATTTTATTATGTGCCTGAATGAAATGTACATGGGGTACGCATATATGTATTAGGGGGATTTTTTATGTGGAATAAATCTTTTTAAAGCAATATTGCCCTATACTGTATACACTCTCTTGATTTCCACATATGTTCATGAGTTTGGATACCACACACCGTGACAGTATTGATGGGAGAGATCGCAGGAGGATTTGAATGTTTATGCTGATTCACTCTCAGTGTTTGGTGAGTTTAATCCCCAAAGGGGATCAGATATCCCCCACGTGGTAAACATCCCTTTTGGTGAAAGGATCACTCAGCACTATCATTCTAATTGACTGTTTGATCCTCACAAACGCACTGTTTGTAGCGCTGCTGCAGGACTTGCTATAGACTCTATGGGAGTTTATTTATCTTTTTCTGCTTTTGTGTATATGTGTTTCAACTTTTAAGCAGCTGCTTTGGATTTTTGGAGGTGTATTGACTTATTTATTCATCAATTTAATTTCTGCTATAAATATCTAAATGACAGTGATCCTGAAGCGCTGAGCTGTACTAAGGTAGGGCCCGTTATCAGTACTCACTTGGTGTTTACTGCTGACACCACTGATTGTGGAAGGGAGTTCCACATCTTTACTGTTCTAACAGTAAAGAACCCCTTACGCAGTTTAACCGCTTCTCTTCCAACTTCATTAAGTCCACATGTGACCACATGTCCTCTTGAGTGACATGAGACTGAACAATTTTCTCCCTATGCTAGAATCACCACTTAGATATTTATATATTGCAATCATATCTACTCAGGGTCATCTTTAAGGCCCCTTTCACACTGGGGTGTTTTTCGAGTGTTATTCAAGCGTTTTTCGAGCGCTATTACTGCGTTATTCAAGCGTTTTTTCAAGCGTTATTACAGCGTTATTACAGCGTTATTACAGTGTTATTTGAACAAAGCCTCATCTGCAGTCCCAATGTGCTGGTAAAGCACTGCTAAGACCCTAGGGTTTTTATGGCGTTTTTGCAGTGCCTCGGTGTGAAAGGGTTAAGCGTTTTTACAGCGCTTTTCAATTAATTTCAATGGAGAGGGGCGTTTTTGGAGCATTTTTTCTTTTAGCGCTCAAAAGCTGCTCCAAAGATGCTGCTTGCAGGACTTTTTTCAACGCCCCGCCAGTTCAACGCCTCAGTGTGAAAGGGTAAGGCGTTTTTACAGCGCTTTCAATTCATTTCAATGGAGAGGGGCGTTTTTGGAGCATTTTTTTTAGCGCTCAAAAGCTGCTCCAAAGATGCTGCTTGCAGGACTCAGTGTGAAAGGGTCCAATGAGATGCGTTTTAACACTAAAACACTGTAAAAACACTTTAGTGTGAAAGGGGTCTTAGGCAGAGGAAAGGAGGCAGCTTTAACCACTTTAGTACTGGCCGCCATCAATTGACGGCAGCACAATAGCTCTGTTGTTCTGAGAGGACGTCATAAGACGTCCTCGTCTTGCAGAGCCGCGTTACTGAGAACCCGATGCACGTGCCTGTCGGCTGCCCGGCACCCGTGATTGCGCAGTAACTGAGCAGGACCGTGGATCTCTGTGTGTAAACACAGATCCACGTCCTGTCAGGGAGAGGAGACCGATGCTGTGTCCCTTGTACATAGGGACAACCATCGATCAACTCCCCCAGTCAGTGCCCTGCCCCCACAGTTAGAATCACTAGTAGGTAGGGTTGTCCCGATACCACTTTTTTAGGACCGAGTACAAGTACCGATACTTTTTTTCAAGTACTCGCCGATGCCGAATACCGATACTTTGTTTTAAATGTGTCCCCAAATGCAGCCATGTCCCCCCCACATATGCAGCCATGTCCCCCACATATGCAGCCATGTCCCCCCAGCCATGTCCCCCACATATGCAGCCATGTCCCCCCAGCCATGTCCCCCACATATGCAGCCATGTCCCCCACATATGCAGCCATGTCCCTCCAGCCATGTCCCCCACATATGCAGCCATTTTGCCGCAACGAAAGCCGCCGCCGCCGCAAGGTTAAACAGCGCGCGGGGAACAACACAGCTTTAATTTGAATAGCTGTTTTCCCCTGCCGCGCATAGACACTCCCCCTTGCTCGGGATTGGACAGATCACGATCACCCATCCAATCCCGAGCAAGTGGGAGTGTCTATGCGTGGCGGGGAAAACATCTATTCAAATGAAAGTTGTGATGTTCCCCACACGCTGTTTAACCATGCAGCGGCGGCGGTTTTAGTTGTGGCGGCGGCGGCGCCGGGGGGGGCAAGTATTCTATTGAGGCATCGGGGGCATTTGCGGGAGTACAAGTACTCCCGCAAATACTCTGTATCGGTCCCGATACCGATACTGGTATCGGTATCGGGACAACCCTACTAGTAGGGAACACATTTAACCCCTTCCTTGCCCCCTAGTGTTAACCCCTTCCCTGCCAGTCACATTTATACAGTAATCAGAGCATATTTATAGCACTGATCGCTGTATAAATGTGAAAGGTCCCAAAAATGTATAAAAACTGTCCGATGTGTCCACCATAATGTTGCAGTCCCCCCCAAAAAAAACACAGATCGCCACCATAACTAGTAAAAAAGATTAAAAAAAATAAAAAAATCATAATTATGTCCCCTATTTTGTAGGCTCTATAACTTTTGCGCAAACCAGTCACTATACAGTTATTGAGATTTTTTTTTTTACCAAAAATATGTAGAAGAATACGTATCGGCCTAAACTGAGAAAAAATATATATATAAAAAAAATTGGGATATTTATTATAGCAACAAGTTAAAAATATTGGGGCAGATTCACAAAACAATTACGCCTGTCTAACTGGTGTTAGACAGGAGTAATTTCAAATTTCGCGCGCCGTATCACTAGTTGGAATCCTCAAACCATGATACGGCGGCTTCGTGCTTCGATCCGAGAGGCTTACGTCTTCGTAAGCCTTCGGATCTACGCTGCCATCTATTTGCGGCCACTGGGAGGAGTTTGCGTCGTTTTGATGCGTCGGGATATGCAAATGTTTTTTTACGGTGATTCACGAACATACGAGCGGTCGTCGCAATCGTTTTCGTCTATTTTTTTGTACGTAATGTTAGAGCAGCTGTTTGCTGCTTTAACATTACGTAGCCCATGTTAAGTATGGCCGTCGTTCCCGCTTCGAATTTATTTAATTTTTTTTTTTGTTTACGTAACTCGTCGGGACGTGGATCGCCCGTAAACTACGCTACATAAACAACGAATGACGTCACGACGTGATTTTGCGCAATGCACGGCAGGAAATTTGCGAACGGAGCATGCGCAGATCGATCGCCGCGGGAACGCGCCTAATTTAAATGTTTCACGCCCCCTACTCGCGCAGATGGATTGCGACGGGAGAAATACACTACGCCGCCGTCGTTTACCGTAGAAAATCTACCTGAATTCCACGTAGAGCAAGGTAAAAAACGGCGGCGTAGTGTATTTCTGATACGCTACGCTACGCAAAATGTCTGTGAATCTGCCCCATTGAATTTTTAAAAAAAAAATCGCTCTTTTTTTGTTTATAGCACAAAAAATAAAAACCGCAGAGGTGATCAAAGAAAGCTCTATTTGTAGGGGGAAAAAAGGACGTAAATTTTGTTTGAAAAACAAGTTGCACGACCGCTCAATTGTCAGTTAAAGCAAAGCAGTGCCGGAAGCTGAAATTTTGCCTGGGCAGGAAGGGGGTATATGTGCCCAGTAAGAAAGTTGTTAAAGACCAAGGGCCAGATTCTCATAGAATGGCCGCTGGCGTAGCGTAAGCCATTTACACCACGCCGCAACAACTTAATGGAGCAAGTGCCGTGTTCCTAAAGCACTTGCTCCGTAGTTTGCGGCGGCGTAGTGTAAATGACCCTGCGTATCCCCGCGTAAATCAAAGGGGGGGCTGTATTTAAATTAAGCGCTCCCCCGCGCCAAACGAACTGCGCATGCGCCGGCCATAGTAAAATCACAGTGCGCATGCTCCAAATTATGACAGTGTTTTTCGACGTAAACGTAATCGACGTAAATCCCAATTCATGGACGAGTTACGCAAACGACGTAAAAACTTTCAAATTTCCCTTGGTCACGGCGTCCATACTTAACATAGGATGCGCCATCTTTGGGCTGCTTTATCTTTACGCAGGAAAAACCTTACGGAAACGACGGAAACGACGACGGGGCAGCATAAAAACATTCGGGAATCGGCGTATTAGGCTCATTTGCATAGGCAAATGAGAAAACAACGTAAAGGCCACCTAGGGGCCGGCGTTGTCATTACATCTACAATCCGACGGTGTAATTGTTTTACATCTGTCGGATCTTTAGGGCCAGATTCTCAGAGGCGTTACGACGGAGTATCTCAGATACCCCATCGTATCGCCTTTTTTTTTGTCTCGTATCTATGCGCGTGATGCTGAGCATCACTTTTGCATAGATACGCTTCTACATCCGACAAGTGTAAAAGCATTACACTTTCGGATCGTAGGTGTAATGACAACTCCGGCCACTAGGTGGCCTTCACGTTGTTTTTTCATTTGCATATGCAAATGAAGTAGTACGCCGATTCTCGATCGCTTTTACGCCGCCCCGTCGTCGCGCACGTCGTTTTCGTTCGCGTAAGGTTACCCCAGCTTCTATGTGGAGTAACCTTACGAGGTCCCGTCGGATGCCGTCGTGTCCCGTCGGATGCCATGTTAAGTATGGCCTCGGGACCGCGTCGTGTTGTGCGTCGTTTACGTCGTTTGCATACGTCGATTCTCAATGGGGCTGGCGTACGCTGCAATTACGTCGTTTACATTGAGAAAATGTGACGTCCTTTGGAGCATGCGCACTGGGCTTTTTCCCCGGCCGGCGCATGCGCAGTTCGTTCGACGCGGGGGCGCGCTTAATTTAAATACAAGCCGCCCCATTTGAATTGCGCGGGTTTACGCTTGGCGACTTACGAGACGCCGGCGAAAACTACGGAGCAAGTGCTTTGAGAATAAAGCACTTGCTCTAGTACGCAGCGGCGGCGTAGTGTAAATGGCTTACGCTACGCCGCCGAATATATATGAGAATCTGGCCCTTAGTGTATCTACAGTATGCGTAAGTGATTCTAGGAATCACACAAATAGATACCAATTGAAAAAAACAGAGATAGGACAGTGTATCTGAGATACACCGTCGTATCGCAGCTGAGAATCTGGCCCCAAGCCTCTTTCTGAGATTTGGGGCCAGATTCTCATATATTTTCGGCGGCGTAGCGTAAGCCATTTACACTACGCCGCCGCTGCGTACTAGAGCAAGTGCTTTATTCTCAAAGCACTTGCTCCATGGTTTTCGCCGGCGTCTTGTAAATCGCCAAGCGTAAACCCGCGCAATTCAAATGGGGCGGCTTGTATTTAAATTAAGCGCGCCCCCGCGTCGAACGAACTGCGCATGCGCCGGCCGGGGAAAAAGGCCAGTGCGCATGCTCCAGCTCACGTCGGGAAGCGTCGTTGAAACCGACGTCAAAACGACGTGAGCGTCATTTACGCAAGTCCCTATTCGCGAACGAGTTAGTAAAACGACGTAAGCGACGGAAAAAGCCGACGCTGACCCGACGCCATACTTAACATGGCGTCCGACGGCACCCGACGGCATCCGACGGAACTTCGTAAGGTTACTCCACATAGAAGCTGGGGTAACCTTACGAGTCCGTAAACGACGTACGCGACGACGGGGCGGCGGAAAAGCGTTCGGGAATCGCCGTACTAGCCTCATTTGCATATGCAAAAGAAAAAACAACGTGAAGGCCACCTAGTGGCCGGAGTTGTCATTACACCTACGATCCGAAAGTGTAATGCTTTTACACTTGTCGGATGTAGAAGCGTATCTATGCAAAAGTGATGCTAAGCATCACTCGCATAGATACGAGGACAAAAAAAAGGCGATACGACGGGGTATCTGAGATACTCCGTCGTAACGCCTCTGAGAATCTGGCCCTTGGTGTTTACAAATAAAACAGTTTTTTTTTTGCTAGAAAATTACTTAGAACCCCCAAACATTATGGGCCAGATTCAGAAAGAGTTTACGTCGGCGTATCTAGAGATACGCCGCGTAACTTCTAATCTGCGCCGGCGTATCTTTTTTCTGTATTCAGAAAGCAAGATACGCCGGAATTTAGCTAAGATACGAGCGGCGTAAGTCTCTTACGCCGTCGTATCTTAGTTGCATAGTCGAATATGCAAATTAGCTAGATACGCCGATTCACGAACGTACTTGCGTCGTTTGTGTAAGCGTAAGTCCGGCGTAAAGTTACCCCTGCTATATGAGGCGCAGCCAATGTTAAGTATGGACGTCGGGACAGCGTTGAATTGTACGTCGTTTACGACATTTGCGTAAATCGTTCGGGAATGGGGCTGGGCGTAAGTTACGTTCACATCGTTTTCATTGACTACTTGCGATGTGATTTCACGCATGCGCCGTTTGGAAAAAAACGTAAATTACGTGGGGTCATGATTCATTTACATGGATCACGCCCCCTACCTGGCTATTTTGTATTAGGCGCCCTTACGCCGGACAATTTATGCTACGCCGCCACAATTTACGGAGCAAGTGCATTCTGAATAAGGCACGTGCCTGTAAAAGTTGCGGAGGCGTAGCGTAAATAGCATACGCTACGCCGCCGGAAATATACACGGATGTATCTGAATCCGGCCATATATATATATATATATATATATATATATATATATATTTATTTTTTTCTAACACCCCCTAGAGAATAAAATGGCGGTCATTGCAATACTTTTTGTCACACTATATTTGCGCAGTGTTCTTACACTTTTTTTGAAAAAAAAAAAAACACTTTTTTTAAATTAAAAAATAAGACAACAGTAAAGTTAGCCCAATTTTGTTTTATATTGTGAAAGATAATCTTACGCCGAGTAAATTGATAACCAACATGTTACGCTTTAAAATTTCGCCCACTCATGGAATGGCGACAAACTTCTACCCTTAAAAATCTCTATAGGCGACATTTAAATTTCTTTACTGGTTGCATGTTTTGAGTTACAGAGGAGGTCTAGGGTTAGGATGATTGCTCTCGCTTTAACGATCGCAGTTCGAACACCGTTTTCATATGCTGGTGCTGCTCACGTATATGCATTTGCTTCTGCCCGTGAGCTAAGCGGGACGGGGTGCATTTCAATATTTTTTTTTTTTACCTTTTATTTAGAATTTTTACACTCTTTAAAAAAAAAAAAGAGAGTCACTTTTATTCCTATTTCAAGGAATGTCAACTACTAGGGATGAGCCGAACACCCCCGGGTTCGGTTCGCACCAGAACGTTCGAACAGACCGCGGGTTCGCACAAACTTTGAAGCATTGTAAACACACAGCTCCACGTCCTGTCAGGGAAAGAGGAGACCGATCTGTGTCTCTTGTACATAGGGACACAGCATCGGTCACCTCCCCCAGTCACCCCCCACACAGTTAGAACACACCCAGGCAATACATTTAACCCCTTCCTCACCCCCTAGTGTTACCCTTTCAATGCCAGTCACATTTATACAGTAATTAGTGCATATTTATAGCACTGGTCGCTGTATAAATGTGAATGGCGCCAAAAATGTGTCAAAAGTGTCCGATGTGTCCGCCGCAATATCGCAGTCCCAAAAAAAATCGCAGATCGCCACCTGCTCCCGTTCCCCACAGGCAGAGGAGGAAAAAACCTTTAACACCCAGGAGATGTCAGCCCTCATAACAGCAATGGAGACTTATGACCAGGGCCGCCATCAGGGGGTACAGGCAGTACACCTGTACTTGATGGACAAGAAGGCCTGGCTTGCAGTCTCTGCTCTAATTCATTTCTAAGGTGTTCTATCGAGTTGAGGTCAGGACTCTGTGCAGGCCAGTCAAGTTCCTCCACCCCAAACTTGCTCATCCATGTCTTTATGGACCTTGCTTTGTGCACTGGTGAGCAGTCATGTTGGAACAGGAAGGGGCCCTCCCCAAACAGTTTCTACAAAGTTGGGAGCATGAAATTGTCCAAAATGTCTTGGTATGCTGACGCCTTAAGTGTTCCCTTCAATGGAACTAAGGGGCCAAGTCCAACTTCTGAAAACAACCCCGCACCATAACCCCCCTTTTATCAAATGATTTGGATCAGTCCACAAAGCAAGGACCATAAAGACATAAATGAGAGAGTTTGGGGTGGAGGAACTGGACTGGCCTGCACAGAGTCCTGACGTCAACCTGATAGAACACATTTGGAATGAATTAGAGCGGAGACTGTGAGCCGGGCCTTCTTGTCCAACATCAGTTCCAGACCTCACAAATACACTTCTGGAAGAATGGTCAAACATTCCCATGGACACACTCCTAAACCTTGTGGACGGCCTTCAAGAGTTGAAGCTTTTATAGCTGCAAAGGGTGAGCCAACCCAATATTGAACCCTACAGGCTAAAGGATCGCACACACGATCGAATATTCCGATGGACGTGTTTTGTCATATAATCAAACCGTCTGTACTCTCCATCGGACAAAAGAGCAGAAAAACTATGTAGTTTCGTGAATGTTGGCTGAAAAAGTTCTGCCGTCTGTATGCAGAACAAGTTCACGGCCAGTGCCTTTCGGACAAAAATGTATATATAATTATTATTATCATTATTATTATTAAAGGGCCCAGAGGTCCTGGATGGAAAGCCCCCTTTATTTGGTAATTTTTTTTTATATAAAAAAAAGGGAGGTTGCCATCTTTTTTTTTTAAGGGGGTTCCCATCCGGGCCCCTGGGGACCCCCGGCCCCTTACAGGTGTACTGCCTGTACCCCCCTGATGGCGGCCCTGTTGGCGGGGGACCCATTAGCAGTGCTAGGACCACGGCTGCCATGTGTTGTCCTGTAACGGTGCTGCTGAAGCTGCTCTCCATCTGACTTGAGCAAGTCTGGTGCAAAGTTACCCCTGCTTTATGAGGGGTAACTTTAGGCCAGCCAAACAGCTTAGGCACACCGGGCCAGATTCTCAGAGGCGTTACGACGGAGTACAGTATCTTAGATACCCCGTCGTAACGCCTTTTTTTTGTCCTCGTATCTATATGCGTGTGATGCTTAGCATCACTTTTGCATAGATACGCTTCTACATCCGACAAGTGTAAAAGCATTACACTTTCGGATCGTAGGTGTAATGACAACTCCAGCCACTAGGTGGCCTTTACGTTATTTTTTCATTTGCATATGCAAATGAAGTAGTACGCCGATTCTCGATCGCTTTTACGCCGCCCCGTCGTCGCGTACGTCGTTTTCGTTCGCGTAAGGATACCCCAGCTTCTATGTGGAGTAACCTTACGAGGTCCCGTCGGATGCCGTCGTGTCCCATCGGATGCCATGTTAAGTATGGCCTCGGGACCGCGTCGTGTTGTGCGTCGTTTACGTCGTTTGCGTACGTCGATTCTCAATGGGGCTGGCGTACGCTGCGATTACGTTGTTTACATTGAGAAAATGTGACGTCCTTTGGAGCATGCACACTGGGCTTTTTCCCCGGCCGGTGCATGCGCAGTTCGTTCGACGCGGGGGCGCGCTTAATTTAAATACAAGCCGCCCCATTTGAATTGCGCGGGTTTACGCTTGGCGATTTACGAGACGCCAACTCAAACTACGGAGAAAGTGCTTTGAGAATAAAGCACTTGCTCTAGTACGCAGCGGCGGCGTAGTGTAAATGGCTTACGCTACGCCGCCGAATATATATGAGAATCTGGCCCACCGCGCGTAGCCTGTGCCGAATGGGCCTATGTTCGGGAATCGGCGTATCTCCCTCATTTGCATATTTGCATAGGAAATCAATGGGTTTGCCAGATGCGTCCGGCATAAATATGCACCTAGGGGGCCAGATTCTCAGCGGCGCTACGCCTGCGTAAATGTATATGCGCGGCGTAATAGTAAATGTGCGCCTGCGTATCGATGCGCGGTAAACACAGAACCACATACGCGCGTTTTTTTTTTCCGTCTGGGCGGCGAAAATGCATTAAGCTAGCGCGGCGTAGGCGCATAGTTACGCATCAAAAATATTCAGTTCCCATTGAATTAGCATGCAAATATGCAAATGAGGGAGATGCGCGTATTCCCGAAAGTACGCGCGTCCGGCGTTGGCTACTCGTGGTGCGCGTAACTCGAAAGCCTTGAGTAAACATACCCCTCATAAAAGCACGGGTAACTTTGCTCAAGGCCGTGTGCAAGTCAGCTGGAGAGCAACTACAGCAGCACCGTAACGGACTAGCTGAGCAATCACACTTACTGGACAAACACATTCATATGCCAATGATGCCAGGCCAGCCATGGTCTTATCAATACTAAGGTATGCAGAGGAAGAGGGAGCATAGAAGGAGGAGGAGGAGGACGGGGCACGTGAGAGGATCTACCGAGCGCGCATGAGCCTCTTTGGCATGGGTGATGAGGAGGTGTATCGCATCTTCAGATTCAGCCCTGCTGCCATCCTGGAAATAACCACAGCCCTGCAGGATGACATCACCAGCCAGACATACCGCTCACGTGCACTGCAGCCACTGGTGAAGGTCCTGGCAACACTCCATTTCCTGGCCAGTGGATCATTCCAGCGTACAAGTGGAGTGGTGGCTGGGATGTCACAAACCAGCATAAGCAGATGTCTGCACCAGGTTGTCCCCGCAATCCTCAGACGCATGTCCAACCAGTTCATCAGACCCACCACTGTGCACCTGCGGCAGAAGGCAATGACAGATTTCTACAGAATTGACGGATTCCCACGCACCATCGGGGCCATTGATTGCACACATGTGGCACTCCAGCCCCCCAGTGCCACAGAGCACATATACCGCAATCGGAAGCATTGGCATTCCATCAACGTACAGGTGATAGCCGATGCCAAATACCTCATATGGCACGTCCGTGCCAAAGACCCCGGGTCCAGCCATGACAGCTACATCTACCGTCAAAGCAACATCCCAGAAGATTTTGAGCAGGACATGTATGGGGACAGCTGGCTGGTTGGTGAGTGACATGGGTGGCAGCCATGACTATCCCCTCCCATGATGCACAACAGAAGTGGCACATGCATGACTACCATCCTCCTGTCTTTTCCCTTACAGGTGACTCTGCATATACACTGGGACCCCATCTCATGACTCCTTTCCGGAACCCCCAAACCAGAGGAGAGAGAAGATACAATGAAGCACACATCAAAACCCGTGGAGTGGTGGAGCGCACATTTGGCCTCCTGAAGTCCCGTTTCCGATGCCTGGATAAGTCTGGGGGGGCCCTATTGTATTCCCCCAACTTTGTGGGTCAGATCATTGGTGCATGTTGTATTCTGCACAACTTTGCCATGCGAAAGGGCCTGCACATTGCCCTACGTGATGACCTGACCCCCCAACCACACAGCCCCCCCCCGCCAGAGGAGACCCCGTCAGCTGATGGAAGAGCAGTCAGGAGTGTCCTCGTGTTACGAATCTTTGACCTTTAAACACACACATACAGCATGGCACACAGACAATGCACGCGTGTACACCACTGATGTCCCTAGATCACACACACCACATGCACATCGCATTGGATTAGCCCAAGTCCAGCATGTAGGACTTGGGAGCAGCAACGCCACGTCAAGGCCCCAATGATGTTGCTGTCCATTCATACACCTTTCACACATCATTCATACAGCCGTGGGGTTAACTTCACCACCACGGCCGAGGGTGACACCCCTTACTTTCAGGAGTGCCACCCTCTCACATTCACACACCATTCACACTGCACCGTGTGCAGTATCCAAAAATAAATAAAAAAAGCTCTTATCCAGAGCATAACAAAAAATAAATAAGCTCTTATCCAGAGCATAACAAAAAATAAATAAGCTCTTATCCAGAGCATAATACTAAAGAAAACTCAAATTAATGGGCCTGGCGGGGGCTCTGCCTGGTGCCACGGGTCCTGCCCCTCACTTGCCTGGGGGCAGCCCTAGATGGGGGGGGGGGAGCAGGTTGAGGAGGAACATCCCCACGTCCCTCCCTGGCTGCCTGCATGCCCTCCAGGGCAACCGCTATGCGGGTCTGCACAGCAGTCTGCGCCTCGATAGCAAGGCGCAGGGCCTGAACCTCCCCCACAAGTTCTGAGGTGTTTTCCTGCAGCTCCCCCAAGCTGGTCAGCGTTGCTGCGCTGTTAACAGCAACATCCTGGATGGCATCTGTTATATTGTCCGAGGATGCCAGGCTGTCGGCCAGGCGCCTCATCTCCTCCACGACCTCGGCCAGGTGTTTATTTTGCTGGTCCTGCTGTCTGACCAGCTGTTCCGGCAGGACCTGGGATACACCCCTGGTCTTGGACGTCGCCTTGCGGGGAGTGGCAGGGGACCGGGCATAAGGGAGGATATTGAGGGGCCGGAGATGAGGGGGGGGGAAAGAGAGAGACTGGAGAGGTTGGAGGGGGACACTGAGGGGTTTGCTACAGGTAGAGGAATAGCCTGGGCTGGTCCGGCCAACCCACCATCCTCCTCCACAACAACATAGAGGGCCTGGTCCTGGACTACCACACCCTCCTCAACCACCTCCTCCGTTGAGGTGTGCCCACTTCCCTCCAAGTCCTGTTCCAGGGGGGCAGCCAGAGGGACTGGATCTTCAGGGGATGGATCCTGATGGGCCCTGGCATCAACAGATGGCCCCGCTCCCTCCTGCACATCTGTGGATGACACAAAAGATGCCCATGTTGGTGGACCCACACACTTGGCACATGTTCCCTTCCACCCCCATACATGTACACAACAGATAGAATAGAAAACACACTTACCTGTCCTCACGGCTGGCTTCTGGGACTCATAGCCCCCAACTCCCTCTACCTGCTCAGTCTGTAGGCAGCGGGCAACCACCTTCTCCTCCTCAGTCAGGCGGACAGGGCAGGGTGGGCCCCCTCCAGTGCCCCTGGCATGCCGAGCTATGGCAGCCAGATTGCCCTTCACATGACGCCGCAGGTCATTCATTTTCTTTTGAATGTCCTGCGGTGTCCGGACCTCATGAGAGAGGGCATTGACCTGGCACGCCACCCTCATTAATATCTGATCCCTCCGGGACTTGCTGGTCCGGGCACTGTCAGCACCATGGAGCCGCGAGTCATACTTCTCCATGGCCCGTATGACAATGGCCCTCTCCTCTGGGGAGAAATTCTTCTACCTCCTCTCCTTAACAGCAGTTGCCATCTTGTCCAGCACAAACTTTCGCCGTCACTCTCTAAAAAATGGGAGACGTTTGCGCTGCACGGGCGCATGTGTGGGCGCATTATATACCCTGCGCCGGCGCATCGTAGGGAGGCTTTGCGCATGCGCAGAAGGCATCCACGTCACGGCGCGGGTCAACCACGTCATGGCGCGGGTCATCCATGTCACGGCGCATGCTCCGTTCGTCCCGGCCTGCATTTGCATGGGGTCACGCTTCATTATAATGCAACACGCCCACTTCCCTCCTACTTTGGAGTTGCGCCGGATTACGCCCATGATTTTACGCGACGCAGGCGCATCTTGGAGCGCATTTACTTAGGGAATACGGTACTTGCCACTCCGTGTTACGTCGGCGTAGTGCATCTGAGATGCGCAACGCCTGCATAATTAGGCGCGCATCTACGAGAATCTGGCCCAGGATGTGCAGGCGTAGGCAAGTTAGGCCGGTCGGGAGTAGCCTATTTTGGTGCGTATCTAGTTCTGTGGGTACGGTGCATAGATATTCCGGCGCAAATTTAGACTTAGGCGGCACATCTCGAGATACTCCGGCATAAGTTCTATCTGAATCTGGCCCACCGCGCGTAGCCTGCGCCGAACGGGCCTATGTTCGGGAATCGGCGTTTCTCCCTCATTTGCATATATGCATAGGAAATCAATGGGTTTGCCAGATGCACACGGCATAAATATGCACCTAGGCTGTTCAGGTGTAGGCAAGTTACACCGGTCGGAGTAGCCTATTTTGGTGCATATCTAGGGCCAGATTCTCAGAGGCGCTACGCCTGCGTAAATGTATATGCGCGGCGTAATAGTAAATGTTCGCCTGCGTATCGATGCGCGGTAAACACAGAACCACATACGCGCGAAATTTGTTTCCGTCTGGCCGGCGAAAATGCATTAAGCTAGCGCGGCGTAGGCGCATAGTTACGCATGAAAAATATTCAGTTCCCATTGAATTAGCATGCAAATATGCAAATGAGGGAGATGCGCGTATTCCCGAAACTACGCGCGTCCGGCGTTGGCTACTCGTGGTGCGCGTAACTCGAAAGCCTTGAGTAAACATACCCCTCATAAAAGCACGGGTAACTTTGCTCAAGGCCGTGTGCAAGTCAGCTGGAGAGCAACTACAGCAGCACCGTAACGGACTAGCTGAGCAATCACACTTACTGGACAAGACATTCGTATGCCAATGATGCCAGGGCCAGCCATGGTCTTATCACTACTAAGGTATGCAGAGGAAGAGGCACATAGAAGGAGGAGTAGGAGGAGGGGGGCACGTGAGAGGATCTACCGAGCTCGCATGAGGCTCTTTGGCATGGGTGATGAGGAGGTGTATCGCATCTTCAGATTCACCCCTGCTGCCATCCTGGAAATAACCACAGCCCTGCAGGATGACATCACCAGCCAGACATACCGCTCACGTGCACTGCAGCCACTGGTGAAGGTACTGGCAACACTGCATTTCCTGGCCAGTGGATCATTCCAGCGTACAAGTGGAGTGGTGGCTGGGATGTCACAAACCAGCATAAGCAGATGTCTGCACCAGGTTGTCCCCGCAATCCTCAGACGCATGTCCAACCAGTTCATCAGACCCACCACTGAGCACCTGCGGCAGAAGGCAATGACAGATTTCTACAGAATTGACGGATTCCCACGCACCATCGGGGCCATTGATTGCACACATGTGGCACTCCAGCCCCCAGTGCCACAGAGCACATATACCGCAATCGGAAGCATTGGCATTCCATCAACGTACAGGTGATAGCCGATGCCAAATACCTCATATGGCACGTCCGTGCCAAAGACCCGGTCAGCCATGACAGCTACATCTACCGTCAAAGCAACATCCAGAAGATTTTGAGCAGGACATGTATGGGGACAGCTGCTGGTTGGTGAGTGACATGGGTGGCAGCCATGACTATCCCCTCCCATGATGCACAACAGAAGTGGCACATGCATGACTACCATCCTCCTGTCTTTTCCCTTACAGGTGACTCTGCATATACACTGGGACCCCATCTCATGACTCCTTTCCAGAAACCCCCAAACCAGAGGAGAGAGGAAGATACAATGAAGCACACATCCAAAACCCGTGCAGTGGTGGAGCGCACATTTGGCCTCTGAAGTCCCGTTTCCGATGCCTGGATAAGTCTGGGGGGGCCCTATTGTATTTCCCCCAACTTTGTGGGTCAGATCATTGGTGCATGTTGTATTCTGCACAACTTTGCCATGCGAAAGGGCCTGCACATTGCCCTACGTGATGACCTGACCCCCCAACCCACACAGCCCCCCCCGCCAGAGGAGACCCCGTCAGCTGATGGAAGAGCAGTCAGGAGGGTCCTCATGTTACGAATCTTTGACCGTTTAAACACACACATACAGCATGGCACACAGACAATGCACGCGTGTACACCACTGATGTCCCTAGATCACACACACACATGCACATCGCATTGGATTAGCCCAAGTCCAGCATGTAGGAGTTGGGAGCAGCAACGCCACGTCAAGGCCCCAATGATGTTGCTGTCCATTCATACACCTTTCACACATCATTCATACAGCCGTGGGGTTAACTTCACCTCCACGGCCGAGGGTGACACCCCTTACTGTCAGGAGTGCCACCCTCTCACATTCACACACCATTCACACTGCACCGTGTGCAGTATCCAAAAATAAATAAAAAAAGCTCTTATCCAGAGCACAAAAATAAATAAAAAAAGCTCTTATCCAGAGCACAAAAATAAATAAAAAAAGCTCTTATCCAGAGCACAAAAATAAAGAAAAATAAAATTAATGGGCCTGGCGGGGGCTCTGCCTGGTGCCACGGGTCCTGCCCCTCACTTGCCTGGGGGCAGCCACAGATGGGGGGGGGGCAGCAGGTTGAGGAGGAGCATCCCCACGTCCCTCCTGGCTGCCTGCATGCCCTCCAGGGCAACCGCTATGCGGGTCTGCACAGCAGTCTGCGCCTCGACAGCAAGGCGCAGGGCATGAACCTCCCCCACAAGTTCGGTGTGTTTTCCTGCAGCTCCCCCAAGCTGGTCAGCGTTGCTGCGCTGTTAACAGCAACATCCTGGATGGCATCTGTAATATTGTCCGAGGATGCCAGGCTGTCGGCCAGGTGCCTCATCTCCTCCACGACCTCGGCCAGGTGCTGATTCTGCTGGTCCTGCTGTCTGACCAGCTCTTCCGGCAGGACCTTATGAACACCCCCTGGTCTTGCACGTCGCCTTGCGGGGAGGAGTGGCAGGGGTCCGGGCATAAGGGGAGGATGTTGAGGGGCCGGAGATGAGGGGGGGGGGAGAGAGGGACTGGAGAGGTTGGAGGGCGACACTGAGGGGTTCGCTACAGGTAGAGGAATAGCCTGGGCTGGTCCGGCCAACCCACCATCCTCCTCCACAACAACATAGAGGGCCTGGTCCTGGACTACCACACCCTCCTCAACCACCTCCTCCGTTGAGGTGTGCCCACTTCCCTCCAAGTCCTGTTCCAGGGGGGCAGCCAGAGGGACTGAATCTTCAGGGGATGGATCCTGATGGGCCCTGGCATCAACAGATGGCCCCGCTCCTCCTGCACATCTGTGGATGACACAAAAGATGCCCATGTTGGTGGAGCCACACACTTGGCACATGTTCCCTTCCACCCCCATACATGTACACAACAGATAGAATATAAAACACACTTACCTGTCCTCACGGCTGGCTTCTGGGACTCATAGCCCCCAACTCCCTCTACCTGCTCCGTCTGTAGGCAGCGGGCAACCACTCTCCTCCTCAGTCAGGCGGACAGGGCAGGGTGGGCCCCCTCCAGTGCCCTTGGCATGCCAAGCTATGGCAGCCAGCTTGCCCTTCACATGACGCCGCAGGTCATTCATTTTCTTCTGAATGTCCTGCGGTGTCCGGACCTCATGAGAGAGGGCATTGACCTGGCACGCGACCCTCATTAAAATCTGATCCCTCCGGGACTTGCTGGTCCGGGCACTGTCAGCACCATGGAGCCGCGAATCAAACTTCTCCATGGCCCTGACGACAATGGCCCTCTCCTCTGGGGAGAAATTCTTCTTCCTCCTCTCCTTAACCACGGTTGTCATCCTGTCCAGCACAAACTTTGGCCGTCGCTATCCAAAAAATGGGAGACGTTTGCTCTGCACGGGCGCATGTGTGGGCGCATTATATACCCTGCGCCGGCGCATCGTAGGGAGGCTTTGCGCATGCGCAGAAGGCATCCACGTCACGGCGCGGGTCAACCACGTCATGGCGCGGGTCATCCATGTCACGGCGCATGCTCCGTTCGTCCCGGCCTGCATTTGCATGGGGTCACGCTTCATTATAATGCAACACGCCCACTTCCCTCCTACTTTGAGTTGCGCCGATTACGCCCATGATTTTACGCGACGCAGGCGCATCTTGGAGCGCATTTACTTAGGGAATACTGGTACTTGCCACTCCGTGTTACGTCGGCGTAGTGCATCTGAGATGCGCAACGCCTGCATATATAGGCGCGCATCTACGAGAATCTGGCCCTTAGTTCTGTGGGTACGGTGCATAGATACTCCGGTGCAAATTTACACTTACGGGGCCAGATTCAGGTAGATGGGAGCATATTTGCTCTGGAGTAACGCTTCTCATTTACGTTACGCTGCCGCATCGCAAATGAGCCGGCAGAATTCAAATTGGGCGGGTACGGGGCGTGTATTATTTAAACTAAGCGCGATCCCGCGGCGAACGTACTGCGCATGCGTCGAGTGTCAATGCATCCCAGTGCGCATGCTCCAAATTCTGTCAGTGAACGTCAATGACATCACATCCCCATTCATGAAAGTTTTACGCAAGCGATGCGATTTTTTTTTTTCTGACGCGATGACGAGGCCTATACTTAACATAGGATACTCCACTAGGGGGCTGCTTTATCTTTACGCCGCGTATCGCTTACGGAAACTTCGGAAAGTCACTGCGTCGCGCCCGAATACGATCATGAATTGCCGATTCCCGCTGATTAACATATTTTTTCAGCGTAAATCAGCGGGAACGCCCCCGGCGCCATTTTTTAATTAAATTTGCGATGCGATGGCGAAATTCAATTGGTCAAAATGCAATAAAATAAAATGTCTTTATGTAATTTAAAAAAAAATCCCTTTAAGAGCTATGCTTTGATGTTGATTCCACCCTGCAATGATATGGAGACGGGTGGGGGCCATCTTCCCCTCACTCGTCTCCATGTTATGCAAGGGAGCAGACGCGATCGGCGCCACCGCTGCCGGTGGCTCCGGTAAGCAGTGGAGGGCGCGGAAAGCAGTGAAAGGGAGGCCCCTCTCCAGCCGGCGATAAAAGTGTTCTTGCAGTGAATTCGCCACAGAGACCACTTTAATCTTGAAGCAGACCACCTGCTCTTGAAGAGGATACCAGGGATATGGTCCAAAGCTCCGTGACCCGCAGACCCGATCGCCGCTGGTGTCCCATGATCGGTCACAGGAGCTGAAGAACGGGGAGAGGTGAGTGTAAACACCATCCCCGTTCTTCTCTGTGGCAGTGTCACAGATCAGTGACATCACACGTACAGCCATGCTCCCCTACAGTAAGAATCACTCACTTAGGGCACACTAAACCCCTTAGCGCCCCCTAGTGGTTAACCCCTTCACTGCCATTGTAATTTTCACAGTAATCAGTGCATTTTTATAGCACTTTTCGCTGTGAAAATGACAATGGTCCCAAAAATTAGATAATTCTGGTCTTCTGCCAAGCCACACAGGGTTGTGCTGTGTGGCAGAACTGTGTAAATCCAGGGATTGTATTGACAGATATACTAAACCTTTTGGCTAATCCTTTTGGCTAATTTCCTGGCTGGAGAACGTCCAGCATCACCTTGTCCTCCCCATCCTGACTGTCCCTGGCTCACCCTTTCATTCATTGGATTCATTGGATGTAAGCTTGCATGTTTGTTACCTAGGGAAGTCGTAAAGGAAGCTTTGTACATCCCACTCCTGCCAGCCATGATCTACCTGCATTGTATAGAGAGGCGCAAAGACCCAGTGATGACATCACAGGGACTAAAATAAGATATGTAATAATAATTTAAAAAAAAAATAATAATAATATATGTAAACTAATTCTCAGACTTTATATCTTTTCTTCCTGAAGGTCTTACCTGCTTAAATGGTGGCATTCTTATTGGGATAAAGTGTGTGTGCCTAGAAGGCTACTTTGGAAGCTATTGTGAAGAAGCTGCAGTCAGGCCAAGTATGTACAAACCTGTGATCTGATGTAAAGATTGTTCATTTGGCTTAGTAAATAAAAGGAAGCTGTGTTAACTTTGAAAGATTCATGCTGGCCTTACACTATACGAAAAATCGGGCGATTTCCCTGCCAGAAGCTCACAAATTATTAGAAAGATTTGGTGAGGTGTCGTATTACAAAATAAATCAAAACAAATGTTACGCTCTCCCTGTGAACATTCATATGACGCTAATTAATACTTTACGCAAAGAAAATAACTTCAACTGGGACAACTCCACAATAAGCTATCTGGGAATACAACTCTCCTACCCACCAACCAAAATATACAAAGTTAATTTTCCCAACCTTTTAGAAGTAGTTAACAAAGACCTACAAAATATACAAAAAACACAACTTTCCTGGGTAGGGAAAATAGCCGCATTTAAAATGCAAACCCTCCTTAAAATATTATACTATTTTAGATGCTTACCCATCCCCTGCCAAATTTTTCATGCAACTGAATACAAAACTTAAACAATGCATATGGAATGGGAAAAAACCCAGAGTGGAATTCTATATTTCAACTACCAGAAAATCTTTAAGAGCAATGAACCTACCTGACATCAAAAACTACTACTATGCAGCCCTATTAGATCAGATGAGATATTGGTTCAACAATAGGGAAGATAAACTATGGCTAAACATAGAAAAACAAGTCACAAAAAGACATGACCTGTATGCCCTAGCCCTAATCCAAAGATTGACATTCCCAATTTACTTAGCATCAGATCCACATTAATAGCTTGGAAACATATACTTTCAAAAACTAAAAATATCCAAAATAAAATAAAATTGATGATACCGACAGGTGCACTCAACTATTGTAGAATACGTCTAATTGTAGATGAATGGGTTAAGGAAGGTTTTCATCTTTACGGAAATCTACCCTTGAAATACAAAGAGATCACTCTAACCAAACTGAGGAAACATGCCAGACTAGAAGAGTTCAATCCGACTGACCCTGTAGAAATCCCCTTAATTATATGGCAATTTTTCACCCACCAAAATCAACAAACGATAAAAGGAATCTCTCTCTTTTACGATATACTAACTAACCACCCATTTGACAATAAAAATGCACACATGATTAAATGGGAGAAAGATTTAGAACAAGAATTTACCTGGGTCCAATGGAAAAAAGCAATTCATATAGCTAGCAAGTCATCAACATGTATTGAACACTGGGACAACACACAAAAAATAATAAATAGATGGTACCTGACCCCATATAAATTAGCGAAAATATATCCCTCAACGTCCAATGAGTGTTGGAGATGCAATGATCAGATAGGAAACCTTTTACACATATTATGGAGCTGTAAAAATCTACATAGCTTCTGGAATTCAATTACTTCCTTTATAGCAGATCTCACAGGCATCCTAAATAAACTAAACCCTGCCACAGCTTTACTAGGTATCAATTTGGATATCTATCCTAAAGATAATAGAACAATTATATTCCACACACTAGTTGCAGCAAGACTCACTATAACCAGCCTGTGGAAATCCAAGGATGTACCCAACCTATCAACAGTTATAGCTAGAATCAATATACAGGCCCAATACGAATTAATGCTGGCTTATAAAAACTATTCCATTACTACATTCAGAAAGAAATGGTTAGCTTTGATCACCCATCCCAGAGCATCCAAATACTTAAAAGAGTGTAATATTTAATCTATTGTCAAGTTTGAAATATGTCAAAGTCAGATATATGCTTACCCCAGTTGTAATGTACTATCCTGGACCTAATTTATTGATCTGTGTAGCAAGTGGGCCAGATTCTCCAATATTTTCGGCGGCGTAGCGTAAGCCAGTTACACTACGCCGCCGCTGCTTGCTGGAGCAAGTGCTTTATTCTCTATGCACTTGCTCCGTAGGTTTCGCCTGCGTCGCGTAAATCGCGCAGCGTAAACCCGCGCAATTCAAATGGGGCGGCTTGTATTTAAATTAAGCGCGCCCCCGCGTCGAACGAACTGCGCATGCGCCGGCCGGGGAAAAAGCCCAGTGCGCATGCTCCAGCTCACGTCGGAAAGCGTCGTTGAAACCGACGTCAAAACGACGTGAGCGTCATTTACGCAAGTCCCTATTCGCGAACGAGTTAGTAAAACGACGTAAGCGACGGAAAAAAGCCGACGCTGACCCGACGCCATACTTAACATGGCGTCCGACGGGACACGACGGCATCCGACGGGACCTCGTAAGGTTACTCCACATAGAAGCTGGGGTAACCTTACGAGTTCGTAAACGACGTACGCGACGACGGGGCGGCGCGTAAAAGCGATCGAGAATCGGCGTACTACTTCATTTGCATATGCAAATGAAAAAAAAACAACGTAAAGGCCACCTAGTGGCCGGAGTTGTTGTCATTACACCTACGATCCGAAAATGTAATTGTATTACACTTGTCGGATGTAGAAGCGTATCTATGCAAAAGTGATGCTCAGCATCACTCGCATAGATACGAGTCAAAAAAAAAGGCGATACGACGGGGTATCTGAGATACTCCGTCGTAACGCCTCTGAGAATCTGGCCCAGTGTTGGTAAGTTCATTTAATTTCTGTATGTATGTATGTGTGTATATATATATATATATATATATATATATATATATATGTGTGTATACATTTTGTGTTTCTTTATGATTTTCTGTATACAAATTGTTAACTCAATTGGAGCCCTAGCCATGCCTACAGATTGAACCTGGTAGGGGTAGGCTGGTACAGGCTACCAGATACTTTATTGTTATTAGAACAATCTTATAAACCTACAGTAGGTAACTCGTTTGGTTACTAAGGATTAATGTGACAATTTTAATCTGTACTGTTAAGTAAATACTTTCAATAAAAATCTATTGTACACATAGTAAAATAATGATAAAAATCATCAAAAGTATCTATCAATAAAATACAGCAGCGCTAGTGATCAGGGCACAGTTCAAATCTGATCACTCATTCACATTCAAAGAGATAAATGAAAGTAAGAAAGTTCTCCAGAGCTCAGAGGGTGCACAAATATACCGTGACAAAAAAGGGGGTGCTCTTCAAGACAATTTCAACTGTCCATGATTGGTGACATCACTCGTGAGCCGAACAAAGCATGCAAAGATCCTGTGACAATGTCCCCTCAAGGATGTCTACTCACCAGATTGATGTTATAACAGGCTTTGAACAGTAATGTCATCGGATTCCCTCTTCCTCATGGAGATGATATTCCAGCAGCATGCAGTACTCCTAGTGACCATCCGGTGTCAGGGCACATAAAACAAGCTTGATATGGTGTGATACCATTTAAAAAACGTTTATTTTAACATAAGAAAAAAAAAAAAAAGCTTCGCAGAGCAGTAACTGATACAAGGTGTAATGCCTTTCAGCCGGTCAGCAGCTCACAGAGGGTGATAGATACTTTGTGGATGCAAGCGTTTGCCGCTAGCACACTTGATCACTCTCTTTATAGAACATAGATAATTTTATTTGCAGAACTGTAAATACCTATACCCCATTAGCGCCGAGAGTGTGAAATTAGGCCTATTTTCCCACATTTTGTGTAACCACTTGGTTACTGGGCACTTAAACACCCTTCCTGCCCAGAGCAATTTTCAGCTTTCAGCACTCTCACACTTTGAATGACAATTACTCAGTCATGCAACACTATACCTAAATGATTTTGTTGTCCTTTTCTTCCCACAAATAGAGCTTTCTTTTGGTGGTATTTGATCACCTCTGGGTTTTTTATTTTTTGCGCTATTAATAAAAAAAGACCGAAAATTTTGAAAAAAATTATTTTTTCTTAGTTTCTGTGATAAAATTTTGCAAATTATTAATTTTTCTTCATAAATTTTGGCCACAATTTATACTGCTACATGTCTTTGATAAAAATAACCCAACATTTTTCGAAATTATTTGGTCTGTGTGAAAGTTTTAGGGCCAGATTCTCATATATTTTTTTGCGGCGTAGCGTAAGCCATTTACACTACGCCGCCGCTGCGTACTAGAGCAAGTGCTTTATTCTCAAAGCACTTGCTCCGTAGTTTGCGTTGGCATCTCGTAAATCGCCAAGCGTAAACCCGCGCAATTCAAATGGGACGGCTTGTATTTAAATTAAGCGCGCCCCCGCGTCGAACGAACTGCGCAAGCCCAGTGCGCATGCTCCAGCTCACGTCGGGAAGCGTCGTTGAAACCGACGTCAAAACGACGTGAGCGTCATTTACGCAAGTCCCTATTCGCGAACGAGTTAGTAAAACGACGTAAGCGACGGAAAAAGCCGAAGCTGACCCGACGCCATACTTAACATGGCATCCGACGGTACACGACGGCATCCGACGGGACCTCGTAAGGTTACTCCAATTAGAAGCTGGGGTAACCTTACGCGAACGAAAACGACGTACGCGACGACGTGGCGGCGTAAAAGCGATCGAGAATCGGCGTACTACTTCATTTGCATATGCAAATGAAAAAACAACGTAAAGGCCACCTAGTGGCCGGAGTTGTCATTACACCTACGATCCGAAAGTGTAATGCTTTTACACTTGTCGGATGTAGAAGCGTATCTATGCAAAAGTGATGCTCAGCATCACACGCATAGATACGAGACAAAAAAAAAGGCGATACGACGGGGTATCTGAGATACTCCGTCGTAACGCCTCTGAGAATCTGGCCCTTAGAGTCTACAAGCTATAGTGCAAATCATAAAAAATGATGACATCTGATTACACCTGAGTGTACTGAAGGCCTATCTCATTTCTTGAGACCCCAACAAGCCAGGAAAGTACAAATGCCCCCCAAATAACCCTATTTTGGAAAGTAAACATTTCAAGGTATTTATTAAGAGGCATGGTGAGGTATTTGAAGTTGTAATTTTTTCCCAAAATACTTTGCAAAATTAAGATTTTTATTTTTTATTTAAAAATGTTCTCAAAATTGTCATTGTAATAGCTTATTTCTCTAACATGGCATGTGCATACCACAAATTACACCCCAAAATACATTCTGCTACTCCTCCTGAGTAAAACGATACCCCATGTGTGAGACTTTTTCACTGCCTGGCCACATACAGAGGCCCAACGTGCAGGGAGCGGCATCAGGGGTTTTAGGAGCATAAATTGCACATCTAACTAGTTGACTACCTATTACACTTTTGAAGGCCCTGGAACACCAGGACAATGAAATTAACCACAAAATGACCCCATCTTGGAAAGCTAACACCCCAACGTATAATCTATGAGGCATAATGAGTCTTTTGAACGGTTCATTTTTTTCCAGAAGTTTTTGGAACACGTGGAAAAAAAATGAAAACGCATTTTTTTTACACAAAGTTGTCCGTTTCTAAGATATTTCCAACACATAGCATTTAGATAGCAAACATGACACCCCAAAATACATTCTGCTACCCCTCATGAGTAAAACGATACCCCATGTGTGAGACTTCTACACAGCCTGACCACATACAGAGATCAAACATGCAAGGAACACGGTCAGGTGTTCCAGAGACACATAGCATGCACATACCAAGATTTACACCCCAAAATACATTATGCTGAGCAAAGCATAAACAAAAGATTACCTGTGGTAATAGTAGCGCAGTTCTACACAGCAGGATAGCACTGGTCCAGGCAGCAGGCAGGGACTTGGTCAGCAACGGCATACACAATTGTCCAGGCAGGGATACTGTCCCACACATATATACACATGTAGACATATTTGGGAGAGTCTACAGGATGAAAGGAAGGGAAAAAAAAGCAGAGAAAGGGGGTGAAGGGAAGGAAATAGGATCTAAGTGTGACAAACTCAGTCAGTCAGTCAGTGTCATTGGGAGAGTAGGACGCTCCATGCTTCCGCACGAGTCTGCTCTCGCCAGGGACCAGACAGACAGTCAGAGATCAGGCAGACTGCTAGGCAGGCTCTCTCTATCCCTCCAGAGACCAGAGACTCACCGTCTGGCTTCCATCTGGCCTCCCCCGGCTTCACCAGATCCCCCCTGGCTCCCCTTCTTCACCCCCTCTCCAGGGGAACCAGCAGGTAAGCCATCCACTGTAGGTGCAGGCGGCCGTCCTTTTCAGGACAACCTGCTCAATACCTCGGCTCTTCCCCTCTCCATAACTCCCCTCCTGTACCCCCACGCCATCTCCCCCACTCTAGTTACCCATCCGCCACCCATCCGAAACCATTGTACGCCTTTTCGGGCGTTTTTCCATTGCTCCGTGCCGGCCTGGAAGCATTTTCGGCAGCCGCAACTAGGAAAGGCCGCGGCTTTACCCACGGCCTAGCGGTGTGCCGCTTCTCACCCCCGGCAACTGTCACCAAACACCTGAAACGGCCCAGAAACCCCCCCAGACCCCTGGAAAGTATCTTCCACCCCCTGTCCACCGATCCTGGCCCCCACAGCAGCACCAATCTGGGAGCTCACCAGTCTGGATCCTGCTGCTGGATCAGTGGCCATCTTACTACACCCAGCCCTAATCTCCCCTTTCTCAACACCATTACAACTTGATCCAGGGTTCACCCGATCGCCTTTCAAGGGGTCAAGAAGGAATTTTTTTCCCTGCCGCAGCATATTGGCGTAGCACGGTCAGGGTTTTTTTGCCTTCCTCTGGACCAAGTCAGGATAGAGGATTCAGTTAATCCTTGAAAATCCCCCCCCCCCCGGTGTTGGCAACTATGGTTAATCTGCAATACTCGGCAGAGACCATCTGGGGTCTGAGGCGATTTGCCGCAATACTACCAGCCATCACCAAAAAAGCCCTTCGAACTTGGCAACTTCTGAGAATCGATCGTCGATCGACTATCAGAAATCTCAGCCGTTTGCCCCATCCTGAGCACATATCATGTGCTTTGATCAACACAAGATCGGCAGTAAAACACTGACTAGAAATCCATGATTTCCTCCTACAATACGATTTAGACTTTCTCTTTATTACAGAGAGCTGGCTCACAGCCGACTGTAACACCATTCTAGGAGAATTGGTGCCAGAAAACTATCGTATCATAATGGAAAATAGAATAGGGCAAAGAGGAGGAGGACTGGCTGTGATCCATAAGTCTCATCTTGCGATCACAAAACCAGTACTTCAAAACCCTCTTCCATTCATGGAAAACCTTACCCTGCAACTGCAAGTAAACTCCCAGGAGACTGTCCAGATTCTACTCTGCTATAGGCCACCCGACTCAAAATCGCAGCTTCTCCCTTTATGGGCGGACTTTATCTCCACCTATACCCTGAACAGCAAACACCTTCTGCTGCTCGGGGATTTCAACTTCTGGGCCAACTCCTCACAAGACCCCGTTGCTTACGCCTGTATTGACCACATGGAAGGATTAGGGCTACAACAACTAGTATGTGGGCCCACACATGCTTCAGGTCACACACTTGATCTCATTTTCAGACAAGATCTGGAAATAGAAATCTTGGGAAATGAACCATTGCCATGGACAGATCACCATGCAATCAAATTCATTATCCCCAATTTCCCCCCCCCCCTAACAAAAACATCAAATCCAGTGACAACTCACTGGACTAAATGTCAGAAGAAGCTCCACTCGGAATTCTTCAAAGCAACATTAAGGAAAAAAATAGAAACAATTCAGCCGCATCAAACGGCTGGAGAAACACTAGAGGCCATAAACACAGCCCTATTACAGGCAGCTGACTTAACACCGCCGAAACGTAAAACCCACATCCGAAAAAAAAAAACTCTAGCTGGTTCAACAACCAACTGGCGTTATTGAAGCAAGAACGCCGAAGGGCGGGAGCCGTCTGGAAAAGAAACTCATCAGATGAGAATCTTTCCATCTACAAGGCAATAACAAGGACATATCATAAAGAAATCTTCAAAGCCAAGAAAGACTATTTTTCTGAGGCTATCAATAGCGCCCTGAATCGCCCCCGCGAACTCTTCAAGCTGGTCACTCAGACCATGAATCCAGGATGTCTTGAAGCCCCCAATTCCGACACACAAGAATTTTGCAATGAATTGTCGGATTACTTCATCAATAAAATTGAGGGTATCCGGCAAAGCAATTCCCCCCGTAATTATTTACACAACACCTGTAGTAATTCACCACAACCAGGTAAATTCAAGCTGGAACTCATCTCTACCCAAGCCACTAAAAATATCATCGGTACTCTGCGTAACAGCACTGCGCGAACGATATTATCCCTACTAAGCTGCTGAAGGAATGCGCCAACATCCTGGCACCTCCTATCACGGAGCTTATTAACTAATCTTTCGTGGAGGGCATAGTACCCTCCCAGGTGAAGGAGGGCGTAATTAGACCCATCCTGAAGAAACCCACCCTGGATCCCAAGGATCCACTTCACCGCCTCCCCATAACAGGTTTAAACGCTCTCTCTAAGGTCATGGAGAAAGAAGTGGTACAACAGCTGCAACAGCATCTAGATACCCACAACCTACTTGATCCATTTCAATCAGGATTCCGCCCCGGACACGGCAACAGCACTGCTCAAGATATGGGACGACGCTCTCGAGGCCGCAGACGAAGGAGAATCTTGTCTTCTGGTTTTGTTGGACCTAAGCGCAGCTTTCGACACAGTAGACCATATGCTTTTATTGACCCGGCTAGCTGAAGTAGCCAAAGTCGCAGAAGGCGATCTATCTTGGTTCTCCTCTTTTTTGGAAAACCGGTCGCAAATAGTGAAGTTAGGACCTTTCACTTCTGAAAAACGCATGGTGTCATGCGGAGTCCCTTAAGGATCCCCCCTGTCGCTGGTGTTGTTCAACATTTATCTTCGTCCTCTTTTTGAAATCATTAGCAGTCAAAAACTGCTTTATCACTCATATGCAGACGATACACAACTGTATTTCAGCATTTGCAATAAAAAGGATCACCACCTCAATCTAGAGACATGCCTCTCTCTGATAGAGGACTGGATGACAAAGAGTTATCTTAAACTCAACGGAGCGAAAACAGAACTTCTCCTGTTTCTTGCCAAGCGTAAGAATGTACCTGTAACAACTTGGAGTCCCCCACCCATTCTAGGGAAAATCATCACCCCCTGCGCCAAAGTCAAAAGTCTCAGGGTCATTTTCGACTCCTACATGGAAATGGACGCACAAATAGGGTCAGTTGTCAGCGGATCTCATCATCTGCTGCGCCTACTACGTAGACTCATCCCTTTTATTCCTAAAGAAGACATTGCGGTCGTGGTGGGAGCAATTGTGAACTCCAGATTGGACTATGCAAATGCCCTTTACCTCGGACTCCCAAAGTACCAAATCGCTCGTCTACAAGTCGTTCAAAATACGGCCGCCAGACTTGTGACTGGGAAAAAACCCTGGGAATCAATCTCACCTTCACTGAGATCCTTTCACTGGTTACCAGTAAAAGACAGAATTACTTTTAAAGCTCTCTGTCTAACGCATAGATGTATCCATGGGAATGCTCCCCATTATTTATGCGAAAAAATAAAAGCTCATAATCCCAATCGCTTCCTGCGATCCACCAATCAAAATCTACTCCAGATACCGAAAGCCAACTACAGGTCCAAAGAAGATAGAAGATTTGCGGTCCAGGGTCCCAGACTATGGAACGCTTTACCAACCAGCATTCGGTTGGAAGAGAACCACTTAGCTTTCAGGAGAAAGATCAAGACTCATCTCTTTTGATACCAAAGGAGACAGGAACAACAAGCGCCCAGAGGCGATTTAGTTTGCATGTGCCGCGCTATATAAGTTTTCATTCATTCATTCATAAAAAAAAAGGGAAGTGCAGTGAAGAAGTAGAAAAAAGGAATGAACTAACATGGAATGTGGTGATGCATAGGGAGTGAATGTGAAAATAATGATAATTATTAACCACTTCCCGCCTGGTCAATAGGAGATTGATGGCCGGGAAGTGGTTATGAAATCGTAACTGGACGTTGTCCAACGTCCTACACGATTTCATGCCGTGCGCTCCCCTGGGGCGGCGATCGGTGATGCGGGGTGTCAGTCTGACACCCTGCACCTCCGATCTCAGTAACGAGTCTCCGGCAGAGGCTCACTACCACGTGATCAGCCGTGTCCAATCACGCGAGTACAGGAGAGCCGATCGGCGGCTCTCCTAACAGGGGGGTTTGTGCTGATTGTTTATCAGCGCAGCCCCCCCCCCCCCCTCGGATGCCCACACTGGACCACCAGGGAGTGCCCACACTGGAGGGGCTAAAGTAAAAAAAAAAGAAAAAAAAGGGGGCAAAAAATAAATCAGGATTTTTTTTTAAAACATGCCAGTAAAAACATGGGCACTGACTGAAAACATAGATTCATCAGTGCCAACCCTCAGTGTCCATCAGTGCCACCCCACAGTGTCTATCAGTGCCACTCCTCAGTGCCAATCAATGCCCAGTGCCCACCTATCAGTGGCACCCATAAGCACCCATCAGTGCCACCCATAAGTGCCACCCATGAGTGCCCATCTGTGCCGCCTATGAGTGCCCAGTGCCGCCTATGAGTGCCCATCAGTGCCACCTATGAGTGCCCATCACTGCCACCTATGAGTGCCCATCAGTGCCCCCTATGAGTGCCCATCAGTGCCCCCTATGAGTGCCCATCAGTGCCACCTATGAGTCCCCATCAGTGCTGCATACCAGCGCCGCCTATCAGTGCCCATCAGTGCCACCTCATCAGTGCCCATCAGTGCCGCCATATCAGTGCCCGCAAGGTGATCAAATACCACCAAAAGAAAGCTCTATTTGTGGGGAAAGAAGGACGCCAATTTTGTTTGGGTACAGTGCAGCATGACCGCGCAATTGTCATTCAAAGTGCGACAGCGCTGAAAGCTGAAAATTGGCTTGGGCGGGAAGGTGCGTAAGTGCCTGGTATGGAAGTGGTTAATGAAAATAATAATAATGAGAATGGAAAACAAATAAATGAAAATGAAAATGCTCAATAAGATGTGTGCAGTGAGTGTGAGAGTGGATGGTGAAAGGTGTGTGACTGGGAGAAAAAAAATAGGTAGATGTGAAATAATGAGTAGTGAAGTAAACTAAGCATGAAAAGATTTTTAAAAAGGATGTGATGTGGTGTCGAATAGTGTGAAATGAAGGCCCTTTTCACACTGGGGCGTTTTTCAAGCGTTTTTCGAGCGTTATTACAGCGTTTTTCGAGCGTTATTACAGCGTTATTCGAGCAAAGCCTTATCTGCAATCCCAATGTGTTGGTAAAGCACCGATAAGACCCTAAAGTTTTAGGGCGTTTTTGCAGTGCCTCGGTGTGAAAGGGTAAGGCGTTTTTACAGCGCTTTTTAATTCATTTCAATGGAGAGGGGCGTTTTTGGAGCGTTTTTTTTTAGTGCTCAAAAGCTGATCCAAAGATGTTGCTTGCAGGACTTTTCTCAACGCCCCGCCAGTTCAACGCCTCAGTGTGAAAGGGTAAGGCATTTTTACAGCGCTTTCAATTCATTTCAATGGAGAGGGGTGTTTTTTGAGTGTTTTTTTTTAGCGCTCAAAAGCTGCTCCAAAGATGCTGAAGAACTCGGTGTGAAAAGGTCCATTGAGATGCATTGAGAGCATTTTATGAGCGTTTTAAGAGCGATATTTTTAACGCCAAAACACTGTAAAAACGTTTCAGTGTGAAAGGGGTCTAAGGGCAGTGTCAAAAGTGAAGAGAAAAATGGAAAATAAATAAAAGTGAAAGTGTGCTAAGGTGAAATACAGACTAAGAAAGATGGAGCTATGGTGTACAAAGGAGTTGAACGTGTGAATGCACAAAAAAAAGAAAGAAAAAATTGATAAACTGTGTGTGCATGAAAGATCAAATGTACCTGGACTATCTGCATAGATGGCAAAAATAGAAAAATCAAGCGATAAAAATTGAGACAAAAGCCCCCGTTGTAGAGAGATATCATACAATATTCCATGAGTAACAACGTCTGTTGGAAAGACAAGTGGAAAAAGATATATATAAAAACAGAATAATGAAGTATATTTAAGGTCGAGAACAGAGCTGAAAAAGACAGGGGGGTAGATTCACATAGAGATACGACGGTGTATCTACTGATACACCGTCGTATCTGTGAGATCCGACGCTCGGATCTATGCGGCTGATTCCTCGAATCAGGTTCCGCATAGATCTCCCTTAGAGCCGACTGGTGTAGGTGAGTTACACTGTCGGATCTTAGGCTGCAATCTCCCGCCGTCCGCTAGGTGGCGCTTCTGTTATTATACGCGACGAATATGCAAATGAGGAGAACCGCCGATTCAGAAACGAATGCCCGGCCATCGATTTTTTTTTTTACGTTGTTTGCGTTCGGCTTTTTCCGGCAGATCGTTACCCCTGCTATATGCGGGGTAAGTGCGGCGTATCCTATGTTAAGTATGGCCGTCGTTCCCGCGTCGAGTTTTGAATTTTTTACGTCAATTACGTAAGTCGTTCGGGAATACGGCCATACGTTAATTGCGTTAACGTAGAAAACAATGACGTCCTTGCGACGTCATTTGAAGCAATGCACTTTGGAAAATTTAGCCGGCGGCGCATGCGCAGTACGATTGGCGCAGGGACGCGCATGATTTAAATTGTAAACTCCCCCTAGCCGCGGAATTTGCATTCCGCCGGGGGATTTACGATCCGCCAGGGCAACTTGTGGCAGAGAGTGTGGCAGAGAGAGGAGCTCACTGATCTGCAGTTTTTCTTTCACTGTCACAGGTTGGGGGAGGGCAAAACCTGCAGCAGAGGTAATTCTGGTCTCCTGCTGAGCCACACAGGGTTGTGCTGTGTAAATCTCAGGACTGTATTGACAGATATACTAGACCTTTTGGCTAATCCGCTTGGCTCATTTCCTGGCTGGAGAACATCCAGCATCCCCTAGCCATGTCCTCCCCATCCTGACTGTCCCTGGCTCAACCCTCTTATTCATTGGATATTAGTCCTTTCAATTACATAGGCTTTCATGTTCATTACCCAGAGAAGTCATAAAGGAAGCTTTGTACAGACTCTCCTGCCACCCATGATCTATCTGTATTGTATAGAGAGGCACAAAGACCTAGTGATGACATCACAGGGACTAAGATATGTATGAAAAATAATAATAATAATAATAATAATATACTGTGTGTACACTAATTCTCAGACTTTATACCTTTTCTTCCTCCAGATCCTCCCTGCTTAAATGGTGGCACTTATGTTGGGACAAAGTGTCAGTGCCCCGAAGGCTACATGGGAAGCAAATGTGAAGAAGCGCCAGTCAGGTTAGGTATGTACAAACTAGACATGTGCAATTTGTCTAGTTTTGAATTTGTTTTTTAAAGAATTTTGAGAAATTTGTTAAATTCAAATTTTCGGATTTCAAAAATTTTAAATTTCAAAATGTTTACATTTCTAAATTTTCAGATTTCTGAGATTTACGAATTTCTGAATTTTCGTATTTCCGATTTTTTAATTTCCGAATTTTCGTGTTTCCGAATTTTGAAATTTAGAATTTTGAAAATTTGAAAAAAATCGAAATTCGAAAATGCGAAATTGCAAAATTTGAAAATCTAAAATCCGAACATCTAAAATTCAAAAATTAGAAAATTCAGATTTTTTTAGAATTTCCAAATTTCCCCAAATTCTTTTTTTTTTTTCGTTTTCGTTTCATTCGTTTTTTGCTTTTTTTGGAAATTCTGGAAATTCGGTATTTCAAATTTTCAAATTTCCGAATTCCGAACTTTTGAATTTCCAGAATTTCAGAAAAAAAGAATAAAACAAAAAAAAACAACTAATTTTTTGAATTTCTGAAAAAAGCAAAAAAAAAAAAACGAATGAAACAAAAACGTAAAAAAGTTTTTTTTTCAAATTTTTCCGAATTCCCAAAAAAAGAAACGAAAATGAAAAAAACAAAAACAAATTTTCCCCAGTGCACATGTCTAGTACAAACATATTATCTGAAGTAAAGGATTGTTAATTTAGTGAATAAAAGTCTGTAGGGTTCAATACTGAGTTGGCCCGCCCTATAAAAGCTTCAACTCTTCTGGGAAGGTTTAGGAGTGTGTCTATGGGAATGTTTGACCATTCTTCCAGAAGGGCATTTGTGAGGTCAGGCACTGATGTTAGAGAGAAGGCCTGGCTCACAGTCTCTGCTCTAATTCATCCCAAAGGTGTTCTATCGGGTTGAGGTCAGGACTCTGTGCAGGTCAGTTAAGTTCCTCCACACCAAACTTGCTCATCCATGTCTTTATGGACCTTGCTTTGTGCACTGGTCCAAATCATTTGGTGGAGGGGGGATTATGGTGTAGGGTTGTTTTTTAGGGGTTTGTCTTAGCCCCTTAGTTCCAGTGAAGGGAACTCTTAAAGTGGTTGTAAACCCTATTGTTGAACTTCTTACCTATAGGTAAGCCTAGAATAAGGCTTGTCTATAGGTAGTGGAAATATCTCCTAAACGTGCGCCGTTTAGGAGATATTTGACTTGTAGTCCACCGAAAATTCCAATGGCGCAAGCGCGGGGGAGAAACTAGCCTGTGCCGTTAATCGCGGCTCCTGCGCGCATGCGAGGGAGTGACGTCACGCTGCTCTGGCAAATCATAGAGCTGAGTCCGCAGCCCGGAAGGAGGAGGGGCCAGAAGATGGACGCTACCTACACTGGGGACATCGCTGGATTCTATTGCAGGTAAGTGGCACATAATGGGCTAAATGCATACTAGCCCATTATGCTTTTCATTTGCAGGCTTTGCAGCGAGCAAAAGAGGAAGTAAAACCCATCAGGGTTTACTTCTTCTTTAAGTAGGGTGAACAGTCCCCGGATTGAGGACACTGTCCCCGGACCAAGTCTGTCCCCAGTTTTGTCCCCGGATTGGATTTAAAAATGGGCTGGGGCAATTTCAAAGACAGTCAGTGCAGAATAAAAAAAAAATCAGAATTTTTTACATTATATATGCCCCTTTCTGATGATCAAGTGCTGGTCGGAGTTGAGGGAATATTTCTTCAGTTTCGGGCGCATGCCCATTCAGCTTCGCTCGCATTTTATTCTGCCTTGGCTCAAGTCCCGGCCAGCCACCTGCCTGCTTATCTCCTTGGCTTCCCTGGTGAAGTGATCTTCCTCCGCTCCCCACCCAGTAGTATCCGGGTCCCAGAGAGTAAGACTTGACAGGCTGTGAGGCGGTGGCAGCAATGGGCAGTCACTGATTGCCACATTACTAGAAAAAAATATGTCCCCGCTGACACACGATCTCGCCCGGTTCCGCAATCGTCTGATTTTGCAGACGGAGGAAAACCCTATTTTTCCATCTGTCATCGGATCCTTTACCTTAGTGCAGTCCTCCTTCACTTACCTCATCCTTCCATTTTGCTTTTAAATGTCCTTATTTCTTCTGAGAAATCCTCACTTCTTGTTCTTCTGTCTGTAACTACACACAGTAATGCAAGGCTTTCTCCCTGGTGTGGAGAAAGCCTCTTGAGGGGGAGGGGGCAAACAGGAGTGTCAGGACGCCCACTAACACACAGCTCTTTTCTCTATCTGCAAAGTAGAGAGTGTCCCGACTCTCCTGCTCGCCCCCTCCCCCCTCAAGAGGCTTTCTCCACACCAGGGAGAAAGCCTTGCATTACTGTGTGGAGTTAGAGACAGAAGAAGTGAGGATTTCTCAGAAGAAATAAGGACATTTAAAAGCAAAATGGAAGGATGAGGTAAGTAAAGGAGGACTGCAAGGTAAAGGAAGCTATTTAGGGAAAACATTTTTTTACCTTTACAACCCCTTTAAATCACTTTGCTAATTGTATATTGTACTTGTTTGTAGCCTAAATACAGAAAATTGCACTTAAAACTGTAATTTTGTAAGTTTTGGATATGCCAGTAAAAACTTGACTGTGCCAGTAAATTTTGGGTGTCGTGTCAGTAAATTTCAATCTGGTAGGTTGGCAACACTGCTGCAGAGTCCTGACCTCATCCCGATAGAAAACCTTTTTAAAGAAGGATAACAAACCTCTAAGGCCGCGTACACACGATCGGTTTGGTCCGATGAAACTGGCCTTAAGGCCAGTTTCATCGGTCCAAACCGATCGTGTGTACGGCCCATCGGACCGTCGTCCGTCGGACCAAAGTTTTAAAACTTGCTTCAAAATTGGACCGATGGACGCCTGACCATTGGTCCAAACCGATGGTTAGTACGCAAGAGCATCGGTCCAAAAACCCGCGCATGCTCAGAATCAAGTCGACGCATGCTTGGAAGCATTGAACTTTTTTCATCACGTTTTTTCATCACGTCGTTGTGTTTTACGTCACCGCATTCTGGTCTGATCGGATTTTGGTACGATGGTGTGTACGCACATCAGACCATCAGGCCACTTCAGCCTGGTCCGATGAAAGCGGTCCGTCGGACAAGTTTCATCGGACCAGTCCGATCGTGTGTACGGGGCCTACAGGCTTTACAGAACAGCTGTATTTATACTGACATGAAATCACACACAGGTGGACTTTCTTTACTAATTCTGTGACTTCTGAAGGCAATTCGTTCCACTAGATTTTAGTTAGGGGTATCAGAGTAAAGGGGGCCGAATACAAATGTACACCACACATTTTTCTAGATATTTATTTGTAAACAAATTTGAAAACCATTTAACATTTTCCTTCCACTTCACAATTATGTGGCACTTTGTGTCGGTCTAAAATCCCAATAAAACACATTTAAATTTTTGGTTGTAAAATTTCAAGGGGTATGAATACTTTGTACATGTTCCATAAGGACCAGGTTTTCGTATAATGCCCCATACACACGGTTGGAAATTCCGTCAGCAAAAGTCCGATGTGAGCTTTTGGTTGGAAATTCAGACCGTGTAGTAGGCTCCATCGGACTTTTGCTGTTGGAATTTCTGCCATCAAAAGATTGAGCGCAGCTTTTTAATTTTTCAGACAGGAAAAATTCCGACGCATGCTTGGAAACATTGAACGTCACCACATTCTTGGCGGTCAAAAGTTCAGAGAACTTTTGTGTAACCGTGTGTATGCAAGCCAAGCTTGAGCGGAATTCCGTCGGAAAAACCATCCAAGGTTTTCCCGACGGAAAATCCAATCGTGTGTATGGGGCATAAGTGTGTAGAAATGTCATCAGCAGACCAAGGATTCCTCAAAAGTGGAATGTTTCAGAGCCACGTAGGGCCCCTTCGTCAGGCAAGTGACCATGTGAATAAAGCTTTGGACTATCTTAAGGGATCTTTGGTGTGCTGATGACATTTCTACACTCTGATTATCTACGTTTTCCAGCCGGTTCTCATTACAGCTCCCAGTATAATTACAGCCTTTTCCAGGAACGTGGGGAATATTATGTCTAGGTTTTTGTCTCTCTCATTCCTGCTGGGCTGTCAAAACCAGATCTTCCATCCGGTTCAGCTCATCTACCTTCCTGAGCCACAGCCCAACAGTTGCATTCTCTGTATGTTTCCAGGTGAGGGGAATGCAAGGTTTAGTTGGCGAAGTATAGATTTCATGTACATTTTGGCAGGCATTTTGGAAACATGCAACAAGAAGAAGGCACGGGTCCTTAGGGACCTTATAGTTGGTACATTTTTGGGTAATCTTCTGGACCTCTTTCCAGAAACTCTCCAGTAGGGATGAGACAAACACCTACTTGTTCGGTTCGCACCAGAACCTGCGAACAGACCAAAAGTTTGTGTGAACCCTGTTAAAGTCTATGGGACTCGAACGTTCGAAATCTAAAGTGCTAATTTTAAAGGCTAATATGCAAGTTATTGTCCTAAAAAGTGTTTGGGGACCCAGGTCCTGGTAAGATGGCTCAGTGGGCTAATGCTCCGTTGCAGCAATCTGTGATCACCAGAGCCCTCAGGGTCACAGGTTCGATCCCGGCAGGGTCCACTCAGCCTTCAATCCTTCCGAGGTCAGTAAAATGAGTACCATTGATTTGGGTAATAGTGACTGTGACAGTGCCTCGAGACCCGATGAGCTACAGCTTCGGCTGTGGCTTCAGAAGCTTGCCTGGCTTCAGAAGCTTGCCTGGCAAGTTAGGATAAGACTTGCATTATTATTATTATTATTATATATCAATGCAAAAAAAGATTTAAAAAACTGCAGTTTTTTCAGGAGCAGTGATTTTAATAATGCTTAAAGTAAAACAATAAAATTGAAATATTCCTTTACATTTCGTATCTAGGGGGGTGTATAGTATGCCTGTAAAGTAGCGCTTGTTTCCTGTGGTTAGAACTTTCCCTGCACAAAATGTCATTTCTGAAGGAAAAAAGTCATTTAAAATCACTCACCTTAGGGTCTGGTATGGATATTAAGGGGAAACCTGCGTCAAATTAAAAAAAATATGTGGGGCTCCCCCCCAAATATCCATTCCAGAACCTTTAGGAGAACTCCACCCCAAATTAAAAAAAAATGCTGTGGACCCCCACACATTTTTTTTTATGAATTACTTTTCTCTGTATTTCCGGAGCCGACAATTCATTATAGCCGTGAGTGATTTTAAATTACTTTTTTTCCTCCAGAAATGACACTTTGTGCAGGGACAGTTCTAAGTATGGGAAACAAGCGCTACTTTACAGGCATACTATACACCCCCCCCCCCTAGGTACGAAATGTAGGAATAGGAATAGGAATATTTCACTTTTATTGTTTCACTTAAAGGAATTATTAAAATCGCTGCTGCCAAAAAACTGCAGCTTTTAAAACTTTTTTTTTGCATTGATACATGTCCCCTGGGGCAGGACCCAGGTCCCCAAACACTTTTTAGGACAATAACTTGCATATTAGCCTTTAAAATTAGCACTTTAGATTTCAAACGTTAGAGTACCATAGACTTTAACAGGGTTCTAAAGTTCACACAAACTTGCCGCGAGCACCCCAAATAGTCCGCTGTTCGGCGAACAGGCAATGTTCGAGTCTAACATGAGTTCTACTCCAACTCGAAGCTTATCCCTACTCTCCAGTTTGGAGCAGGACCAGAAGATGTAGCTCAGAAATTTGCCTGTTCTTCTCAACGTGTTTCGCGGTTCATCCACTTCTTCAGGAGTAATTAGGAGAGTGAATTATTAGCAGGAACAATGGATATAACATAATATACACATACTGTACCAATATTGTTATACAATCTATCACGTTATTACTCCTTTTCTTTGTTGGTGAATTAGAAGGTGTTATACTTCATTGATCAGTCAGGTAACCAACTTTTTCTGAAGGAAAGGTCAGGTTTCCTCTAAAGCTCTATTCAATACAAAAAAATTAAACAGCTTGGTATCCATTATTTTATCATTAAATGTGCTTTTTTACACACTTGAATCTGAAACAGAAATAGCCTTTTACAATCCCTGTACAGCAGAGCTCAGACTAGAAGATAGAGACGCGGCACCTAAAGCCAATTAGTTGTGCTGTAGTGCTGACAGAAATAGAGAGCAGGGTGGCAGAGAAAAGAAGCTCAGTGATCTGCTGTCTTTCTTTCACTGTCTAGTCACAGGTTGGAGGAGGGATAAGACCTACAGCAGAGATCATTTTGGTCTCCTGCAGAGCCACACAGGGTTGTGATGTGTGGCAGAGCTGTGTAAATCTCAGAAATGTATTAAGAGATATACTAGACCTTTTGGCTAATTTCCTAGCTGGGGAATGTCCAGCATTCCCTAGCCCTGTCCTCCCCAGCCTGACTGTCCCTGGCTCACCCCTTTCATTCATTGGATATTAGTCCTTTCAGTCTTTTAGGCTTGCATGTTCATTACCCAGGGAAGTCATAAATAAAACTAGCCCTGCTAGCCATGATCTAGCCAAGACCCAGTGATGATATAACAGGGATTAAAATATGTAATGAAAAAATAAATAAATAATGGGCCAGATTCAGAAAGAATCTACACCGGCGTATCTCCTGATACGCCGCCGTAAATTCAAATGTGCGCAGTCGCATCTTTACGCCGATTCAGAAAGCAAGATATGCTGAAAAACATGGCTTCAGTCGTCTGGCGTAACTTGCCTACGCCGGCGTATAGTAGGCGCATAGTTACGCTGGACGCATTAGACTTTCCCATTAAAAATATGCAAATGAGCTAGATACGCCGATTCAGAAACGTATATTCGCCCGGTGTACTGATGTACGTCGTTTACATAGGCATTCGTTACCCATGCTATATGAGGGGCAGCCCATGTTAACTATGGACGTCGGAACAGCGTCAAATTGTACGTCGTTTACGTCGTTTGCGTAAGTTGTTCGGGAATGGGGCTGGGCGTAAGTTACGTTCACGTCGATATCAATGAGTATTTCCGACGTCCACTGCCGTTCGTTCAGCACGTCATTTATGTGGGGTCACGATTCATTAACATACAACACGCCCACTACCAGTCTACTTTGAATTACGCGCGGTTATGCTGACCCATTTACACTACGCCGCCGTAACTTAGGGCGCAAGTTCTTTCTGAATACGGGACCTGCCGCTCTAAGTTACGGCGGCGTAGTGTAAATGAGATACGCTACGCCGCTGGAAAGATACGAAAATGTATCTGAATCTGGCCCAATATATATATATATATATATATATGTAAACTAATTCTCAGGCTTTATACCTTTTTATCCTGCAGATCCTCCCTGCTTAAATGGTGGCACTTATGATGGGATAAAGTGTAAGTGCCCAGAAGACTACTTTGGGATCAAATGTGAAGATGCTTTAGTCAGTTTAGTCAGGCCAAGTAAAGTAAAGAATTGATTTAGTAAATAAAAGGAAGCTGTGTTGACTTTGAACATTCAATGATGTGTAAAGAAATGTAAAAAAGACACCTAGCATGTCAACTCACAAGGATCGTAGACTGGAATGTGCTTACCTCTAGGAAGATGTGGGTGGCCCTAGAAAACCTTCTTACGCCTGCATCCCTACACCTACTTCCCTGGCTACCCATTGGCCAAAGACTTAATCAACACACCCCTTTTTTACCCATCCCTACAAGTCTTTAGGAGGACAGCTTCATCCGGAACATTTGCTCCAGTCTCGGGGCCTCACTGAGAGGAAACCCAGCCTTCCCTCCGGGTGAGTCCTATTCCTTTTTAAACCACGAATGGCCATATGAAGATCTCTTAGCATGGCAATTATTTTCAAAGGAATCCCCTCTCTCCTTTGAGAAACTGGTAACCATTTCTTGAACACTGCTTTCCCATTCTGGATGCATAGGCAAATCCAACATTTTCTCTTGAACCCATGCACACCAAACAAACTGGACAAGACAGCTCAGACCTTTTGAAGCCCTATGCAATCGTAAAACGCCACAAAGGCACTTGATCCCATACTTGTATGCCCTCCTCTCAGTTGCCGCCACCCCCACCCCGGCAACCTCACAGGCCTCCTGGGACAGGGACCTAAAGAAATTTCTAACTGAAGAGGACTGAGACATTATTCATGAATATGCTCATAAGGGCTCCCTCAATGTAGCCATTAACCACTTAATTACTGGGCACTTAAACCCCCTTCGTGCCCAGACCAATTTTCAGCTTTCAGCGCTGATGTATTTTGAATGACAATTGCGCCGTCATACAACACTGTACCCAAATTATATTGTTATCATATTTCCCCCACAAATAGAGCTTTCTTTTGGTGGTATTTGATCACCTCTGCGATTTTATTTTTTGCGCTATATACAAAAAAAGACAGAAAATTTGGAAAAAAAAGACAATTTTTTACTTTTAGTTATATTAATATCACAATTTTATTTTTTATAAAATATTTTTTTCCTCGGTTTAGGCCGATACGTATTCTTCTACATATTTTTGTTTAAAAAAAACGCAATAATTGTATATTAATTGGTTTGAGCAAAATTTATAGCGCCTACAAAATAGGGGATAGATTTATGATTTTTTTATTTTTTCACTAGTAAGGGGGAAGTGATGTAATCTCTCCTCTTGGCAGTATTTCCAACCGCCGCTGAGGAGAGAAGACATCACAAGTCAGTCTGCACCAACACTACACTGACACAGTAACACACAGGCACATACCCCCCCCCGATCACCCCCCCACCCCCTGTCACAGTGTCACTGAATGCAGTGATCATATATGTACTGATCACTGCATTTAGTGTCAGTGTGACAGGCAGTTAGTGTTAGGTCCAGGGTAGCCCCCGTACCCCCCCTAATAAAGTTTTAACCCCTTGATCACCGCTCTAGTTAACCCTTTCACCCCCTATTGCCAGTGTCACTAAGCGATCATTTTTCTGATCGCTGTATTAGTGTCACTGTTGCCGCTAGGTAGCTAGTTTTTTTTTATTGCAATTTTTTTTTTACTAAAGACATGTGGCTGAATACATTTTGGCCTAAATGTTTGACTAAAATTTAGTTTATTAGATTTTTCTTATAACAAAAAGTAAAAAATATTGTTTTTTTTCAAAAATGTCGCTCTATTTTTGTTTATAGCGCAAAAAAAAAAAAATGGAGAGGTGATCAAATACCATCAAAAGAAAGCTCTATTTGTGGGAAGAAAAAGACGCAAATTTTGTTTGGGAGCCACGTCGCACGACCGCGCAATTGTCTGTTAAAGCGACGCAGTACCGAACTGAAAAAAAACGCCTTTGGCCATTTAGCAGCATATTGGTCCGGTCCTTAAGTGGTTAAAGAATGGTTTGCAAGATTATCCAAAATAGAGGAGATTGAGGAATTAATTCATATCTCCCAAGAAAGGATCCACAAATTCTCAACCATATGGGCATGCTGGACCCACTTTAAAACTACTGAATGCTATCATCATTATGTTCTTGGGGGCAGTCGGTAACCACCGGTACTCGGCCTGGGCCACCCTTTGGAAAACGGAAGCCCACTCTTAGGTGCCTATTACCCTGAAGCAATACTTAATTCCCCTTTCTATTTTCATTTTTTTTCTTGCTCTCCCCCCTTTTATTTCAGCATCCTGTCCTCCCCACACCCCTTCACCCTCTCTTCCCTTTTTTTCTCCTTCTCTGCTTCCTCTCTCTACTGGCCCTAGCCCTCTTTTCCTCTTCCTCTCATTCCTTCTCCCCATCTTTGTCACTTACACAACTTTCAAGATAAGCTAGCGTAACTATCAGGTGCCCTTCAAATCACACACATATGGGTACTTTGTCCTCATCGCTCCAACCTGGAACAAATCTTTAAGCTACCTCACCCCTCTGGTCGCCTGACTGACATGACGGGGAGAGGAGAGGGGGAGAGGAAAATAGAAAAGCGATCCTCCACCTTACCTACATCATAATCTGTCTAACTGATCGGTTCCCGGTTATCACGTTTCATGTTGTAGTTATAAGATATATCCTACACTTGTCCACATGTATCTTAATTGCTTGAATATCTCTAACTGATGTTTGTTGTGATTTGTATGCACCCTCCTTTTGGCTTCTAATAAAAACTTTTTTTGTGAAAAAAAAAGACTCAGTCTGTATGAGTGATATCCATAGATTCACCTTCTTAATTGAAGATAAATGCCTTCCCAGAAGAGTTGAAGATGATATAGCTGCAAAGTGTGGGCCAACTCAATATTAAACCCTCTAGACTAATGGCGCGTACACACGATCACTTTATGTGATGAAAAAAAATGACGTTTTTAAAAACGTCAATTTCATTGACCGTGTGTAAGGGAAAACTTTGTTTTATGTCTTGTAAAAAAACGACAAAAAAAAATTAAAGCAATTTTATGTGTCGTTTTTCAAAACGTAATTTTTTTGTTTCACAAAAAGTCACCGTGTGTAGCAAAAAACGTCGTTTTTCAACCCGCGCATGCCCAGAAGCTAGTTATGAAGCGAGCTTAAATGGAAAAGAGTGGTGAATGTAACCTCGCTGTTTGTAAAAAAACAATGGTGTGTAGACAACATCGTCTTTGAATAGTGAAGTTTCAAAAACGTCATTTTTTACTTCACAGAAAACTTAGTTTTTTTTTTTTCATCATTAGATTTTTATTAAGGTTTTCACATAACAATGCAACATAATGCAATACAGTGTAGTTCAATGCAGTGAAATACATTGGAATCGGAGCAGTTCCGTCAAGCTTAACATCATAGCAGGTACTAACTCAAGGTAACACAAGAACAAGCATGGTGGTCAAACAACACCACGGCTGTTAAACAAGTTTTAACCAATCTATTATCTACGACTGGATTCTAGTCTCGATAGAAGCCACCCTGTGGCAGCAGGGAACAAGGTCAGGGTATCTTTTGATATGTGTGTTCCAGGGGAGGGCCACCTCTAGCTCCAGACACCCCCAGCCGGGTTCAAGACTGTGTCCCGAGCCCCGAGGCGGACCCCCCTCAAGTTCCTAGAAGTTGATCCAGAGGTCTCGTGGTAAGGCAAGTGGGCTCAAGCCATTCCCGTCGTACCAGGATGACCATAGCTGCCACTTCTTAGTTGTTTCATTTCTGTTCTTATGCCTGAATGATAGTACTTTCTCATACGTACAGTGCAATTGGGTCGTTTGTATAGCATCCCCTATAGTGGGAGGCAAAGAATTTTTCCATTTCCTTGTAATGCTAAGCCTGGCAGACAACAGAATATGTAGGACCGTGTGCCTGGCATGAACTGGGACTTGGTCCAGGTCGAGCGACAGGAGCGCTAGTCCCGGTTGGGGAGTGATAACAGAGTGAGAGGCTTCGGAGAGCACGTGGAAAACTGAAGTCCAGAACTGAGATAAACTAGGGCAACTCCATAAGGTATGAAGTAATGTCCCCCGATGTCCACAGTTTCTCCAGCACCTATCACTCTGAGCTCTGCTGAATTTGGACAATCTCTCAGGAGTCAGATACCACCTCTGTGATATTTTGGTGGAGAGTTCCCAGAGGGTAGAGCAACTAGTAACCTTAAGTGTGGCTGTGCAGGCTTTAGCCCATTGTTGGGTGGTGTATGTACTACCTAAATCTATTTCCCATTTGAGCAGGGCGAGTGATTTGGAAAGGATGGTCTTCTGTTGGAGTGCATTATAGAAGAGCGAGGTGCCCTTTTGGGAGGGTGAGGGGTTTTTAAGAAAAGACCAAGTGGACACAGGTATGCGACGTTCCCAGTGGGGAGAGGCAGTCAGGAAGTGTTGGGTTCTAACGTAAAGATACATGTCAGAGTTGGGTAAGTTGAATTCTTGTTGCAAATTGGGGAACGATTTAGTCTTTCCATTTGTGAAAAGATCATCGATAAATAGAATGCCTTTTTCACGCCAATGTTTGTAGGATATCATGTCTATATTAAGTTGTAGAGTCTCGATCGGGATTTTTAAGAGGGTGTTTTCGGGGTATCCTTGGCAGATGTGGACAAAATTGTTCCATGCCTGTATCGTGGCAGACATAGTGGGGGAGACGAAGGAGGGGAGTTTAGTTTTAGAAGTGGTAGAGAGCAGCCAGGGGGATAGAAAGGAATTAGGGAGGAGAGCGGACTCCAACCTTCCCCACGGAGTTTGTGGCTCAGGAAGAAACCATTCTCTGGATTGGGTAAGGACCGAGGACAGGTAGTAATGGTAAAAGTCCACGTATCCTGTGCCTCCTGCCTTGCGGTGCTTAATAAGGGTGGAATGTGCACTTCTAGCCCTTTTTCCCTGCCATATGTAGGAGGAAAAAATGGACTGAAGGGATTTGAAGTATTGGGTCGGTATATTGATTGGTAGGGTTCTGTAGAGATACAGGAGCTGGGGTAAGTGAAACATTTTGAAGGCCGCTAGGCGGCCCATCCAGGATAGTTCTTGAGACGCCAGCCTGTGTAGATCGGTCTGGAGCTTACTACGAAATGGGGTATAGTTGTAGCTGAATAACTGGCTAGTAGACTTTGTGAGTTGGATGCCAAAGTAAGTAATGCTATGATCTGCCCATGAGTATGGGTAGAGTTGTTGCAATAAGAGGGTAGTGGCGGAGTTAATTCCTAAGTTCAGGACATGGCATTTATTTTCATTGACTTTGTAGTAAGAGACTTTACTAAAACAGGCTAGCGTCTCCTGAACCGCAGGGAGTGACGAGGACGGGTCAGATAGCATGAGGATGACGTCGTCAGCGAATAGGCTGATTTTTTGCTCTTGGCCTCCTACCAATATGCCCGATATGAGTGGATTCGTACGGATGGATTGGGCTAGTGTTTCCATTAACAGGTTAAAAATCAGGGGGGATAGGGGGCACCCCTGTCTGGTCCCGTTAGTAATAGTAAAAGGGGAAGACAGCGAGTCAGCAGAGTATACTCTGACTGATGGGTTGGAGTATAATGCCATTATTGCGCTATGGATGTGGCCTGTGAATCCAAATTTAGTTAGAACCGAAGACAGGAACCCCCAATGTACTCTGTCGAACGCTTTTTCAGCGTCTAGGGACAAGAGCACAGAGGGGGTCCCAGACGTTCCTGCTTGGTGGATGACATTTATCATCCGCCTTGTGGCATCCGATGCCTGCCGTCCTTTTGTAAAGCCTGATTGGTCCGTGTGTATAAGTGTGGGGAGGATATCGTTCATTCTATTAGCTATGAGTTTGGCATACAATTTAGCGTCCACATTGAGGAGGGAGATGGGGCGAAAGTTTTGGGGCGAGGCCGGTTCTTTACCCGGTTTAGGGAGAGTTACTACAATCGCAGACAACATGTCTGGGGGGAAAGATGAGGACGTCGCCACTGAGTTAAAGACTTCAGAGAGGGTGGGGACTAGGACATGTTGGAACTTTTTATAGTATTCCCCGGTGAAACCATCTGGTCCCGGTGACTTGGCATTAGGCAGCTTGGCGATTGTATGTTCCAGCTCTATGGTCGTGAAAGGGGCGTTAAGTGTTGCTAGTTGGGATTCAGATAGGGAAGGAAGGCTGATTCGGTCCAGGAAAGTTGCTATTTCTCGTAGGGACGGATGGGTGGTGTTCTTGTCATTCTTTAAGTTGTAAAGGTCCGCGTAGTATTTACTAAATGCATTTGAGATGTCGTGGGGTTTCAGCAGTTTCTCTTTGGTGTGGGGGTGGTAAATGTAAGGGATTTTTGATTTGAGTCTATGACTTTGTATCTTTAATGCCAATATCCTGCCTGCCTTATTCCCTGTTGCGTAGGTCGTAGCCCTAACTTTTGTACAGGCCTTTTCAAATGATTCTAAAAGTAATGATCGCAGCTCGTGACTGAGAGGAAATAATTTAAGCCTGCAGAGTGGGAGAGGGCAGAGCTTTATTTTGGGACTCGGCGAGCTCTATGTCAGCTGTCAGTTGATCTATTTTCCGTGCTCTAGTTCGTTTCGCTCTAGCTCCTAGTTGTATAAATACCCCTCTGATTACCGCCTTGTGAGCAGCCCACAGCACCACCGGGTCAGACACAGAATGGGAATTTAGGGAGAAGTATTCCTCCAGGTGTTGCTGTATAAGATTAGCAGTGTGCGGATCTCGAATGAGAGAGTTGTTAGCCCTCCAGAGGTAAGAATTTGATGGGGAGATCTGGGAATCAATAGTGATGCTAACAGGGGCATGGTCCAACCAGGTGGTGGGGTGGATCGTTGAGGCAGAGATTCTTTGGAGTAACGACCTGTCTGACAAGAACAGGTCTATCCGCGAGTAGGTGTTGTGACGCGGGGAGAGGAAGGTATAATCTCTCTCGCTCGCATGACAACACCTCCACACGTCGAACAGCTCATTCGATGAAATAAAGCTTTTCAGGGGGGATGCATGTCGCTTGGGACCCGCAGTGGAGTCCACAACCTGGTCTGGGACAAGGTTAAAGTCTCCGCATAGTAGGAGATGACCTTTCTGGGAACCTTTGACCTTTTTCATGACGGATTTAAGAAATGATATCTGACGCTCATTGGGTGCATATAGCGAAACCAGAGTGTACTGAACATTATTAATCAAACATATTAAAATGATAAAACGTCCCTCCGGGTCAAGAATGCTATCTTGCAATTGAAAAGAGATTGAATCTCGGATAGCAATTAACACCCCCCTCTGCTTCTTCGTATAGGATGAAGTGAAGACATGGGGGAATTGCCTGAGCTGGCAACGGGGTTGTGCGATTGTTGTGTCAGGTGAGTCTCCTGGACGCAGAGAATATCGCAGTTAAGTGATAAGGCTGACTTCCACATGGAAGAGCGTTTGACTGGATGGTTCAATCCTTTTGCGTTTAGTGATAAAATGGAGAATGACATGGTGTCTAGACAGGGGATCAGGGTGTGAGAAAGAAGACTTACAGTTAGCAGTAGGCGGACAAACGATTCTCAGACCCCTGTCAAAGTTGCAATAGATGAGGACACAGTATGAGAGTACTCCGAAGCCAAAGTTCAGTGCCTGTTGCACGCGGGGTAGATTCAGGGTATGCCGAGGAGTGTGAGCCCCTATACGAGAACTATTGAGCAGCTAAGAGAAAGGTAATGATTAAACAAGATAGAGAGATAAAGAAAAGAGAAGAAAACGGCAAATAAAAAAAAAAGCACAAATATCAAATGCAGTAAGGAAGGACAAAGTCCAAATATAGCAATATCAATCAGCAGGGCAGACTAGGTCCGACTACTGAGCAATGTGTGGGGCAGAGTTCAAGCTCAAAATAGCAAGCAGTCAGAACAACAACCGGTGCAGTCTGTACTGTAGACCAGGATATGAACAGGCAGGATTGATTATTGGGGCTTGGTAAGACGGTGGCCTGTGAGGTTGGGGTTTTTATGCGGAGGAGAGGGTCTTCCCAATTTGTCTTCATAGGATTGTGGGAGCTCCAGGATGATGTCCCAGGACAACAGTAGTTTGGTGCCGCGCTCTGTAGTAGAGATGGTATGAGGGATCCCATTGTGGGTCACCAGGATAGTAGCCGGGTGGCGCCATTTGTATGTTATTTTGTGGTTTGTGAGGGCCTTGGTCACAGATTTCAGCTGCCTCCTCAACTGAAGCGTGTGTTGGGATAAATCTGCGAACATTTGAATATCAGCGTATGGGGCAGGGAGATTCTGGAGAGTGCGTGCTTTGTACAAAATTTGCTCTTTAGCCTGGTAGAAATGGATCCTCAGGAGCACATCTCTTGGGACCGTGTCTGCTAGGTGCCGCGGTTTGGGGATCCTGTGAACGCGGTCGATTGTCAGCTCAATGGGTGACAGATCAGGTAGTAGTGTGGAGAAAAGGGTACTCGCAAATGAGCGTAGGTCGGCAGGCAGGACAGACTCAGGTACCCCCCTAATTTTTATGTTAATGCGTCTGGACCTGTCCTTGAGGTCCGCTAATTTTCATTTGATCCAATCGGTGTCATCTTGTTGGGTCATACATGTGTCAACCAGATCGTTTACAGTCACTGTGCACTCCTCCATTTTTTCCTCAATATATGACACTCTATCGCCCATATGCTGCATGTCTGATGAGAATTTCTGCATGAGGGAGGATAGGTTGGACATTAGTGAAGACTGTAACAGCACTAGCATGTCCTTCATTGTCGTGTCTAGGACAGGTTGTCCTGATGTAGGGAAGGCCGCAATGGATGACTGCAGAGAGGAGATGGCGTCAGGGTTGTGAAGATGTGTACTCACGGTTCTGGCCTGGTGAGTGGGATCCAGGTGCATCCGCGCCTTCGCTGGGCTCCGGGTGCCAGGGGACAATGGTGGGGAGCCGGTGTGTGCGGGGGATGACAATCCGCCCTCCGCCTCTCTCGGATCGCTGCTGGGAAGGTCTGTGTAGGCCGTGGGTGCCTTCCTCGCGGCGCCGCCAGCGTCATCTTGGACGAGGCTTCTCCGTGACGGCTGGAACGAGAAGGCCGTGAGCTTTTGGAGGTACCGTTCATCCTTCCGTTTGCGGGACATCGCTCCCCGAGCTCCGCTGAGTGGTTCCCGCTGGTTTGGGCGTTCAGTGCGCCGGTAAACCTGCCTGTATGTCGTCGCTTTAGACCGGCTGGCAGGAGCTCAGTGTCTATGCGGCCATTCAGCTCGCGTGCAAGCCACGCCCCCAACTTCGTTTTTTTTCATCACATAAAGTGATCGTGTGTACGGGCCATAAGACTGGGATGCCATTAAAGTTCATGTGTGTTTAAATGCAAAAAACAACAAGAACGTTACCTTGTTACCTGGCATGTCATGGAGAGGCCCCTGGTTAAACAACCCCTGGATAAACCCCTTGTGTAGCAGGAAACTGCCAAATTCTACATATAAAATATAAGTAAAAGACAGGAAACGGAAGAAAAGTAGAGTTGGAAAAGAAAAAGCAGTTGCGAGGAGGGAAAGGGGAAAAAAAGGAGGGGGTAATATGAAGAGCCTTTCAGTCGCAAATGATGGTATACAATAGCTAGATCAACTATTGGGACCCACTTTAATGAGAGCCATCCCTTCCTCTGAATTAATAAACATGTTCCATAAGGACCGGGTTTTCATATAAGGCCCCGTACACACGGCCGAGAACCTCGACGGGCGGAACACATCGTTCCGCCCGTCGAGGTTCTTGACCGGCCGTCAGATTCGGCAACCAGCCCGTCGGGAAAGGCGACCAGCCATTCATCCCGACGGGCCGTCGAGCAAATAGAGAACCTGCTCTCTGTTTGCTCGACGGGTTTCCCGACGGGCTGGCACGGCGAATCCGTACACATGGCCGAGGTTCTCGGCAGAATGATTATCCCAGTGAGTTTCTCGCTGGTTTCTGCCGAGAACCTCGGCCGTGTGTACGGGGCTTCATGCCTTATAAACACGATCAGTTTTCCCATCAGGAAAACTGCCATGACAGATTTTGGCTGGGAAAACCGGCCATGTGTATGCTCTATCACAGTTTTCCTGACAGGAAAACCTCTGGGAATCCTGGTGGGAAAAATGAGAACAGTTTACCTATGGGGAAACACTGCGATGGAACATACACACGGCTGGGTTTCCCGACCAAAGCTCTCATGGCAGTTTTCCTGCCAGGAAACCTGGTCGTGTGTAGGGGAAAAAAAACTACCGAGCAGGTTCTCGGTTTTCCCCGCTGACTTTTTACTGCCGGGAAAACCGATCATGTGTACAAAGCATCAGAGTGTGGAAATGTCATCAGCACACCAAGGATTCCTCAAATGGGTCCAAAGCTTTATTAACATAGTCACACGCAGGGAATGCGATCAGGGGGATAAAGGTAGTACCGATGTAAGGGGACGAATGTTCTAAGGGGCCTGCCTGGCCAGGGCCGCTCCCCCTAAAGCAGCACTTAAAAAACAAATGTCTGTCCTGCCGCTAGCCTGCGCCCGCTATAGAGAAGGACAAATAATCCTCCCCCCTATCACTTTCACTAGTCCCCCCTTATTCGCTCGCTTGCTCGCTATAGAGCGGGCATCACTAAATGGTGGACCGCGGGCCAAATGCAGACTGCCTCACTCTCCTATGTGGCCCGCAGTGGTACCGCCATTTAGCGGCCTTTTCTTCCCCCTGCCATCTTTGTAATCCTCACACAGAGCCGACAGCAGGAGGCGGGAGAGTTTTGAAAGGAGGGAGGACCCCACGCATTTTTTTCAATGAATTTCAATTACTCTTATCTGTATTGCCTGGACCCAGCAATTCATTGTTGTTGTTTTAAATGACTTTTTTTTTCCATACTATACACACCCCCCAGGTATGAAATTTAAAGGAATATTTCACGTTTATTGTTCCACTTTAAGCATTATTAAAATCACTGCTCCCGAAAAAGTTTTTAAAAGTTTTTTTTGCATTGATACATGTCCCCTGAGGCAGGACCCAGGTCCTCAAAAACTTTGTATGACAATAACTTGCATATTAACCTTTAAAATTAGCACTTTTGGTTTTTAACATTCGTGTCCCATAGACTTTAATGGTGTTCGCGTGTTCAAATAAATGTTTTGCCTGTTCGCATGTTCTGCTGAGAACCTAACCAGGGGGGGAGGGTCAATCGGCTCATCCCTAGTTTCATTACATGTTTGCATTTTTTCCAGTCCTGATTAGAATTAGTCTGCCTATGTTACGCCCCTTGTTACCGTAAATGTACAATTGTAATATGAATGTGATACCTACATAATCATGTGTATAAAAACCTTCAATTGTGTCATAATAAAGCAGAACAGTTATTTGGAAAGATGCAGAGTGTATTTTTTGTGTCTGTTCCCTACTGCTGTAGTTACAGTATTATTAATTTGAAATCACTAATCAATATGAGGATAGGAGTTCCCTATCTATAATGTGAATGTCAATGTCAGAACACAAATGGCAAATAAAAATAAACTATAAACTAATAGGTGTTAAACCCTTCCCTATTCTATCGAAAATTAAAAAAAAAAAAAATTGGGCTTTAAATATTCTTTCATTGGAAAAGTGGAGAAGAATGGAGTGGAGAACCTTCAATCACAAACTTTGTTATTTCACATGCTTAAAAAAAGAGAAATATGCAAAAAAGGATAAAAAACTGAATGTTTATGAATTCTATATTTGGTAGTAATATATAATTGATGTGGTACCTAAAAATACTTAGTACTGTATAAGTATTAAAAAAAATAAAAATAAAACTAATGTGTTTGATACCATATTAAAAATAATTGTTATAAAGGTTGTACATAGATAAAAAAGTTAAACATTTCTAACAATTTATGTAAGAAAATGTATTGACTTATTTCTTAATTATTTTGTTTAATAGTTAAATGTGATTTTTTTTTTAACGTTTTAATGTATTTTATTACCATTATTGTATTTAAGCATTACAATGTAATATTAGTTGAAAAAAAAAAAAAAAAAAAAAACAATCTCCTTTAGGTAAAATATATGCATTCCATGGATTTTATCTGCCTTTTTTGAATATTTATATATTTTTCTGGTTTAAAGAAATGAAAGTTGGTTTCACAAGTTCTCCTTTCAGGTAGATATCTAAACAGGGTGGTCTTCCTTCATTACAACCACCTACACAATCTGCTTTCCTGAAAGGGTTAGTTCACCTTTTTACTAGAAATTAAAAAGTGAACTAACTTACTACACCCCCAGTACCTGCTGCAGTTACCTCCCTTGGTGATTATATTCTGCCACCCATGCCAGCTGGTGTAGCAGTCCAAGAATCTGAAAATGCAGTACACAGCCAGGAGGTTGTGTAGCATCATAATGTTCGCAATGATGGGTGGGCATTGATCAGTAGGTGACCGCTTTGTTTTTTAGTATAGCATCCTGGAAAAAAGAAGGGTGCAGAAAAGCTTGTCGTTTAAATACCCACACTGCTACATCAGCTAGAGTTGTCAGTGAAAAATAATCATCCAAGGAGGTAAGTGTAGCAAGGACCAGGGGTGTGAGGAAGGTGTTATGAGATGGTTCACCTTTTTAATGATTTGTGAAAAAGTGAACAAACCCTTTAAGGAGACATCTTAGAGAAAGCAGGAATGAGACTTCTGTACCTCTAACTCTATAAATAAAACGTATAGGTTGCCATGTTGTGAGAAAGCAAAACTGTCAACTGAAAATTACAATAACTACATATTGAAATAATGAGGTCATATTTAGTACTAACATTTATTTGAGTATATTGTGTTTTTGTGGGAAGTCAGTTGTTTCCCTCAAATAAAATATTTGCTGATTTGGTCACTAAATATATTTTTTGTGTAGATATTTTTTAAGTCTTTTTGTATTATTTGTAATTTGATTTGATCACAAAATTGGCTTTCTCTGCCACTTTCCACACTGTTATCAGCCACAAGAAAAAAATCCAGATCAGCCTCTTGCAAAGTCCCTTCCAGGTTGCTACACTGACCAGCATGATCACTGTAATAGAGTTTTTTTTGTATTTGTTTTTTTTATACTGTTGCTGTATATTTATTTATTTATATTAAATTCACGTCTTCAAAGATGTACATATACTGATAGGCTACTAATATCGTATTTCCCGGCATATAAGATGACCTTTTGGATGCAAAAAAAATGCCTCAATAGTCGGGGGTCGTCTTGTATGCCAGGTACCTGTCTCAGTCAGGCTCCGGGCATCTATTATTCAAAAGCCACACCTCCTCCTCAAACTGTTCCGTGATAAACGAAACACAAATTTTTCCAGCAGGGCCTCTGTTCAGTGTTCCGCCTATCATAGATGCCTTCTCATCCTCGGACAAGAGGACATCCGTGATAGGCGTAACACTGAACAGAGGCTCTGCTGGGAAAATTAGTGTTCCCCCTATAACGGAACAGTCTGAGGAGGAGGTGGGGCTTTTGAATTATAGATGCCCTCAGCCTGAAATCCAAAATCTGAAAACAAAATAAGGTAGTTAGATCGTCTTGGCCAGCACAGTGAGGTCGGCAATGGCACAGTGGAGGCATGTAATGACACAGTGGAGGCTTGTGATGGCACAGTGGAGGCTTGTGATGGCACAGTGGAGGCATGTAATGGCACAGTGGAGGCATGTAATGCAATGGCACAGTGGAGACATGTAATGCAATGGCACAGTGAGATTGTTCTGGCTACCCCTCAGCTTCAAGACAGACTAGTAGGAAGGGGGTTGTCTTATACGGTGAGTATATCCCAAAAAATAGGGGGCCGTCTTATACGCCCAGTCATCTTATACGCCGGCAAATACGGTAGGTCTACTTTAGAACTAATGAACTCAAATTTGACTGGTATTTTCAGAGTTCAAATTTGAAGACAAAATAAAAATTTTGATTATTAAAATATAAAATTTGCTCCTTAAACTGGTACACAAACAGCTATATTTTTGAGTGGAAATATTAAAAAAATAGCTTGCTCTTATTTTCTAAGCTTATTTTTTTTTTTTAATCAGTTAAACAGGAATATATGTGCTAACGCCATCCCTAGCTTGGGGATCCATAATACCATATTCGCAAATAAAGTGGACCTCATACATGTAGAAGACAATGGGACTAGACTCAAATATTGGCATTGGTCTTCTTGCAGTAGTTATGTTACAACAGGACTGCTTTGTTGCTACTGGCATACTGTATTATACAGTATATGGGATGTTTTGATTTTTCCTATTGTTCCACTACAATTTTAATACAAGAAGTAAGTTATGGCTTAAAACTGATTAGAGAACTTGAATAAAAGAATTACCACCCACTGAAAAGATGTGGATGGCCAATGCAAACTCTACTGGGCAATATGGAAAAGACATTTGGATGACCACTTCTTTTATTTGCAACCCCACCACACATGATAAAAGTAGGCCCCAAAAGACATCTACATGTATCTTCAATCATCCTTCAGAGCACTAAATCTGTGGCCCTTCATTTGCTTTGGCAGCTCCTAACCCCAAAGGGAGAACCCCATGCATCAGTTAGTGGAACACTCTTATCTAGCTCTTATCTAGCTTTTGTCTGCAAACATTAGAAGGCCATAGGAGGTAAAGGGTAAAATAGATATTTCATTATGAACTTCATTGTGAAATTTGAAGATGAATTTCTCCACAAAGCTAACAGCGACATAATAAGGGTTTGTTTTAAAGGAGGTCTATGGTAACAAAATACACTTTAATTTTATAACATCAACATTGTAATAACAATACAAATAATAGTTATTAATGACGATCCAATATACGCTAACTTGGAAAATCTCCTTTCATGTTGCGAGTGCTGAGTGTATGCTGGTTGTCTCTTTCCACAACTTCCTGGACTCCCTGCATGCTTTGCAGCTTCTCCCCCCTCTTTATAAAAACAAATTGCTGTGCTTAGTGTTAGTTAGGTTAGTTAGGTTAGTATACAAGCATATATATCTGATACAGTCCCAATAGGTGATGATATAAGGTGCTTGTGCTCTAATGATGTATCTATGTGCCGATGTGCTCAGACTGGGTGCCCCACAAGGATGTGCACTAGACATGTGCACAGAAAAATCGTTTTTTTTTTTTTTGTTCCGTTTCGTATGGTCCCGTTTCCGTTCGTTTTTCGTAAGACGCCCGTTTTCCCGTTCGTTCCCCTTCGTTTGTCGTACGACGTGATTTTTTCGTATTCCGATCGTTTCGTATTTTCGTTACCGTTATATTTTCGTACATGCGGGATGATTCGTTATTCTGTTTAATTCATGTTCGTTTCTTGTTAGACAATAATTATCGTTAATTTTCGTCAATTTGCATTCTGTGTATCTTGAATGCTTTTCTTTTGTTAGTGTCAGTTGTATGTTCATTGTTCAATGACATCTATAACAAAAGAATTTCATTATGTATATTGAATGAATTCCTTTTTCTGTTTTCTGTGTATTCAAAATACTGAAGGCAAATCTTTTGTTATAGGTGTCATATCAACATACGAAAATAACAAAAGAAACGGGTTCAAATGCAAATCTTTTGTTTATGTTTTTTTTGAATGGCCAGAGCGTTAGGCTGGCCATACATGATACAATTTTCTGTGCAATTTTCTTTAGATTTACCTTCAACTATGTAGTGCAAGGGCCTGCCTGATTGCATACAATTGAAAGTGTTGTTTAGTTTGACCTCATATATGGTTTTTGGTAAATCTAAAAGAAAATTGTACAAGAAAATTTAACATGTATGGCCAGCCTCAGTGACTGAAAGCAGCTTCTCTTTTGTGCTGAGTAGTGAGTACACTTGTACAGTAAAGCCTAATAAACTTTTCTGTGGATTTTCATCTGAAAGGAGATCAGTTGGCCAGACTTTTGAACCCAAAAATGGTTTTCTGATGTAGTTTAAAAACAAACACATTTTCTGAGAACGATCGGAAAACGATCGTTTTTATGTTTGTTGTTAAAATAGTCTGACCAAGTGCACTTGGTCAGACTGTTTTAACAACAAACATTAAAACGATCGTTTTCCGATCGTTCTCAGAAAATGTGTTTCTTTTGTTATTTTCGTATGTTGATATGACACCTATAACAAAAGATTTGCCTTCAGTATTTTGAATACACAGAAAACAGAAAAAGGAATTCATTCAATATACATAATGAAATTCTTTTGTTATAGATGTCATTCAACAATGAACATACAACTGAAAACGAACACAAAACGGATTCAAACAAAATACACAATGCAAACATCTTGATACAGATTTCATTTTCGTTATTTTGCCGTTTTCGTTATCCCGTCGTTTTTGTATTTTGGTGCTTTACCGTTTTCGTATGTACACATTATCCCGCGGGTACGAAAATGAACATTTTCGTCCGAAAATAAAATTCGTACGAACGGGAATGCACATATCTAATGTGCACTCACCCCTAGACCTATATCTAGTATGGTCTCTCAAGCGTGTGTGGATACCCCTGTAGAAGTCTGTTGACTGAAGTCTCATACAGAAAAAAGCCTCATATAGATGAATGGAAATTACAAAAAAAAAAATCCTCATTGCGCAATGCCATTACAAACGACTTTATTTGGTAAAAAACAATAAAACATTTCCACTCACATTTAAAAGTGCCTATAGTCCTGGCACCCAGCGTGTTTAGCAGGTGATTGTATTACAGAGTAATTGGCCCATTCATGGATGACACCGCTCTCGGCATTCGGCTCGATTCCCGGGTGTTTCGTATGGGTGGAAGTATGTCACGATGACTCGGTAAAACCTTGATGCTTTTTTACCAATCACAGAGCCATCATCAGGAAGTTCTCCCTGCTCTTTGGCTTACTTTGGATTTCTAAGAACTACATATTTCATACTACCTTGCTGCCTGCAAGCAGTGATGCCTGTACTGATTGCAACTCCTGAAACTCCTCCTCTGAGCACCTCTGTAGGCAGGTTCTGTGGAATGCGTGACACAGCAGCGCCTACTCACAGGGCATAGTGACTGGGGGGTTTATTTACTAATATAAAATACACTGTGCACTTTACAAAGTGCAGTTGCTCCAGAGCTTTGTAAATTAGAAGAAGCTCTGCTGATTTCCATCATCCAATCATGTTCAAGCAAAAATGCTTTTTGCATGTGATTGGGTATTCTCTGCAAAGTTAAGCTTTACCTCATTTACTAAGCTTTGAAGCAACTGATCTTCCAGAGTACAACTACACATTGCAAGGTGCACAGTCTGTTTGCCTTTAGTAAATCAACACCAATGTGTCACAGAATTCAAGGAAGGAAATGTGAAATTTTGCAAACCTCAATATCGTTCAGGTTAATAGGAGCACACTAGATATAATTGTGGAAATTAATAAATGATTTTACATTTTGACAATAGATATACCGGTAAAGGATATGTAAATATGTTCATGTGCATAGTCTGAGCACAGGTTTATTTTAGACTTCAGTATAACTTCCTTTGAATATATATTAGGGCAATATGTTACATGATTTCTGTAATAAACTTCATGCTAAGGCTGATAATAAATGTCATGTTTTTGAAGGATTGTAGAACCAACTGTCCTATACTGTAAATAGAATATCTAAAAATAGTACCTCCATGTTAACAAAAAGTGCCCCAATAAAGTTTTATTCTATACAATCAATTATACTCATTCACATACAATCTACAGAATGTAACGTTTTTAATTGGAGCAATTGACATTTTCTGTGCATACATCATTGGTAGGTAGATGATAAGGAAATACAAAAGAAATAACATGGAACTATCAACTTTGTGCAATGAACAACAATGACTAAGGTGCGGCACCCTTCTGAAAGGATTTAAATGATCATGTTTACAATTCAGCAGTTGAAGGACCCTAGCAGAGCATAGCATATGTAACTCCTGTGACCATCTTGCTCTGAGCCCATCAGCGGCCCTGTGTCTTGAGTTCTGCAACCATGCATAGGCCTGGGAAGTAGGTTTCACATAATGAGCACCTTCAAGACAAATTGACATCAGGGCTGTAGGGGGGCCTACAAAATGTGCTTATTTCTGTTTGTCTGCCCAAGAAACTACGTAGTTGTAGGTAGGCCCAAAGAGGTAGGTGTGGAATATTTAATGCCCATTATTTTACTGCCTCCTTGTCGAAGCACTCCCCAGCTAGGAGAGGCTTTGAGTTGTCTGGAGTCCTAAAATTAGGGTTGTTCAGACCCGATTCAAAGCCTGGGTTGCCCTTCATTGGAGTCAAGGGACTGGGTTGGGAGGTGATGTTTAGTGTAAAGCTTGTAAAAAGATATTTAGCATGCATCCTCCGTGATGGGGTGATTTTTAAGACTAATCGGGTATCCCTCCCAAGAAATCCATGTAGAGTATTTAAGTGGCATTGGGCTTAAATCCGCTTCCAATGACACCCAGTCTTTTGTTGGACCATGACTGTGCCAATCGATGATTCTGGTTAGGTGCGTAGCTTGATAGTAGAATACAAAATCAGGGAAGCCCATTCCCCCTTGTTCTTTAGACTTCATCAGTAGGGAGTATTTAATTCTGGGTCTTTGAGAGTTCCAAAGGAACTTCAATAGGATGGTTTTTAGCGAGGTAAAAAAGGCCACAGGAGTTTTTAGGGGGAGAGTATGAAATAAGTATAACAGCCATGATAGGACTACCATTTTGATGATGGTCGTATGCCCAAACCAGGAGAAATGAATTGCCATCTGTGCAAGTCTTCCCTGATGCTCTTAAGGAGCAAGGGGAAGTTTTGCCCATATGTGTCTGTCAGTCTGGGCATGAGCCATATTCCCAGGTATTTTAGGGCCCTAGATTCCCATCTGAAGGAAGACGTCATTTTAACTTGGGATAACACCCTGTCTGGCAAGGAGACATTCAGGGCTTCTGACTTGGTGTAATTAGTCTTGAGGTTAGAAACATAACCATACACAGCAAACGCTTTCGGTAGGACAGGCAAGGACGTTATTGGGTTAGAAAGGAAGAAAAGTAGATCGTCCGCATAGGCGGCCACCTTGTACTCCCTATCTAAAATCCTGAAGCCCCGAATGTCTGCGTTATCCCTGACTAGTCTAATTAAGGGCTCTAAATACAGTATGAACAGAAGTGGGGACAGTGGACAGCCCTGTCTAGTGCCATTTGTGATCAGGACTTTATCCGAAAAGGACCCATTAATCTTAAGTTTAGACGATGGGCATTGATACAGTGCAGAGATCCTCGCCATCATGCGTGGTCCCAGGCCCACCTTAGCACAAGCAGATAGCATATAGTCCCATGCTACGCGGTCAAAGGCCTTCTCCATGTCTGTGGACAGGAGAAAACCCTCGATCTTCCCCGCATGAGCAGCCTGTGTCAGAAGCAATGCCTTTATGACGTTATCTTTTGCCTCGCGCCCAGGCATAAAGCCTACTTGATATGGACCAATTAGTTCCGAGAGTAGGGGGTTCAATCTGGAGGCCGAGAATTTTACATGCATCTTCGCATCAAGATTTAGCAAAGATATAGGGCGATAACTGGCACAATCCGCTGGGTCTTTTCCCTCCTTGTGAAGTACCGTGATATGGGCCGATAGAAAATCAGGGGTGACCTCTCTAGGTTCAGAGAGGGAGAATAAGGCAGCCCTAAGTGGGTTCACAAGGATATGCGTGAAGGTCTTATAGTAGATGGAGGTGAATCCATCCAGGCCTGGACCTTTCCCTGGTTTAAGCTGTGCAATGGCAGATGCGATCTCCTCAGATGTAATCAGTTCATCTAAGAGTGATATGCCCGAGTTCGACAAGGCCGGCCTGCCACTTTTTTCAAGATAATCTCGGATGATCTGAGACCTCTCTCCCATGTTTGTGGAGTGTTTCTAAACATTTTATCTGATCTGTTAGACTTCTAATGTTTTTTTCTCTGTCTCTCTTGCGATGTGCCCCCATCCTCATGAGTTCTCCTCGTATCATGCATTTGTGAGCCTCCTAAATCATAAGTATCTGTCGAGGAATTGCGTTGGAAGAAGTCATTTATCAAACGGTCAGCTCCGTAAAGTGGTCGGGATCAGTCAAAAAGATGCATTCAACCTCCAGGAAGGGGATTTAGGTGAGGATGCAAAGTCTTTTAATGAGAGCGAGACTGGAGCATGGTCCGAAAAGGACTGTATACCTATGTGTTCTCCCATAACCAGAGCCAAATCCCTCTGGGATATGAAGATATAATCTATGCGAGAGTGTCGGTCATGTGGGGGAGAGAAGAATGTGAAATCACATCTGTCAAGATGTAGGAATTTTCAAGTGTCAATCAGTTGTAGAGATTTGCAGCAGGGATTTGATACGCTTAAGGGCCCTGTACGTGATGCAAGTTTTCCCATTGGAGGTATCAGACAGCAGATTAAGGGGCACGTTGTAGTCCCCGCCCCGGAATTAGCATCCCGAGAAGAACCCCAACAGTTCCTGTGTAACTTGCTGGCAGAAGGACACATGAGATTTGTTAGGAAAATAGACGCTGGCTAAAGTCATAGGCGTATTATTGTATAGGCCCTTCAGAAATACAAATCTACCCCGGGGGTCAATTAGTCTCTCCTGTAAGGTAAATGGAGCATCCCTGCTTATCAAGATGGTTACCACTCTAGCCCGGAGTCTTCACTTGTGGCATGATGTGCTTCCTTAAAAAAGGTGTCTGTCAGTTTAGGAACATGGTGCGTTTTGAAATGGGTCTCTTGAAGAAACACAAAATGTGGCCTACCTTTTTTAAGCTCTCTCAGCAATGTGGAGCGCCTCTCAGGGATGTTCAGGCCCTTGACATTATGGGATTTTATGAATGGACTCTGACCAAGGTTCGTATAGGCCATGGCTAGAACTTAGAGCGAGATGGTCCAGAGCACCCTTAGAACACATAACTATTGAATTCAAGTTAGTCTTATGCAATTGTAGGTACAAAAGTACATAAAAAATGACTATACCAGTAAGAGGATATTATAGTTAGAAGATCCAATAGAAAGAAAGACAAGAGATGATGGAGAGAGCAAAAGATTTCCCTTCTCAGGCAGAAAATCCTGCCCCGAGGAAGAAGTTATTAGTGCGTCCAAACCCGACAAGTAGGTGTGGAGGCACTCAGTAGGGGGAAGAGGGAGGCAGTCAACAACTGGGTACATAGTCAGCCACTCTGCAAAGTCAAAATTGTAAGAGTATTAACTCCAATAAATGTAGGTAAAATGCAACAAAACACACAAAACCTGCAGTTTAATGCTAACATAGCTTCATCTATTTCTAGATTTTTCCCAGACCTAAAAAAGGCAAAAACAGGTCACTTGGCGGACAACACGGCAAACATAATGGCTCCCGTAGTCAGTGTTGTAAGTAACGGAGTTACAATAAACGCAGTTACCTAACGCAGCCCCTTTTGAGAGTAACGAGTAATCTACCTGATTACTCTTCCCCTCACGGTAACGCAGTTCCCATTACTTGGGCGCCATTACTTCAATTACATCTACCGCCACTAAATGGCAGCAGAGTAATTGCTTCTGCCGGCGCTGTGAACATAAATATGGGTGGAACTTCGCTTTAGAATCATGTGACCGCTGTGAAAGCCTGTCACAGCGGTCTGAAAACTCCCAATCGCAAGGAGCCCTGGATACAATGAGCCCCACCCGCCTCACACTGACCTATTACCGGGGAACAACTCACATCGATCACACACACTGTGTGCGTAACCTGATCAATGATCCGGGGAACACATGGCTGGAACAAAATGTTCCACAGAACAAACGCTCCCTATACAACACAGTGTACACAGCGACATCTAGTGGTCAACATGGTAAGTGCAGGACACCTATACAGACCAATGATCAGCAGGTTATTTTTGGTCAGTGATTTAATCTCTTCATCAGACAACAAAGAAAAATCTGACATCCCCTTTCCAGATCCCTTGCATCTAATAAAGCTTACAGTATATAAGATAAATAAAATAATAAACAATAAACTAAAGAAAATTCTAATAAAGCCTAATATAAGATTTTAGATTACAGACTCTGTAAACGTCAAGGGAATGTATATTATAAACATACATGTTAATCCAGCTTATAATTTGGATGTAATATGTAGCAGATGGATAAGGGTTTTAAGTCCTATTAGCTGCACATACATGGTGGGACGGATGCACCTAGGCTGGGATATACACAAGATCACCATTCGGTTCCGGTTTTCTTCTCTCAAGGATCTGGCATTCTTTTGTCTTTTTTTTTATTTTTTTTATTTAATGTTTTATTAGGAGAAACTCAAAAGGCATTACACGGAAGAAATGCGAACATATAACTCCATTTTTGACAATGTTTGATACAAGAGAACAATGCAAGGTACAACGGATAAGCAGAAAACATGGTAAATAAAAAATGAAGGATGTGCTAGAGATGAGTGAGTACAGTAGGAGAGAACAAGAAAAAGGAGAGAGGTGAAGAAGGAAAAGGAGGAAAACGATAGGAAGAGTGTTGTAGTGACATCTCTTTAGTAGCCGATCAGACAAAAGAGAAAGGATGATTGAGAAATTACCAAAAAGAAAAGTAATAATACAAGTCATGGGGAGGGAGACCGGGAAGGGGCCGCGAACATGCCATCCCTTCGCAGAGGCCCGACCCCACAAACATTATGCAAACATAGTACAATCTACATTGATATACACATGGCCAAAACTGGGTCAAATGGGGACAGTGATTCCTCATTTTTCAACAGATCTTTTCCGTAAAAAGGAAGGGACAGGACTGTAAGTCTTTCTTTTCCGAGGATGTCAGGCATTTTTCTATAAACAGTGACGATTTTTTGTCAAATTTGCTGCAAGTCCGCGTGGACTGTGTCTTGGAGTCTATTTTTTCTTGAAAGAGAAGTGACTTAAGATTTTTGATTGTCTCAGATACGGATGGGGGGACAGGGGATATCCAATGGAACAAAATGCTTCTACGGGCAACCAACAGCGTCAGCAGCGTCCAGTAAAAGGTGTCTTGAGGAATCCCTGTGGTGGGCGACACGGGGCTAGTGATTCGCGGGGCGAAGCCAAACAACAGGAGCATGGGGTCCTTGTCGGGGAGGAAGCCTGTGACACTGTGAATAAATTGCAGGATCGAGGACCAAAAGGTAGCAATCTGTGGACAGGACCAAAGACGATGAAATAGGGAAGGTTTTTGCATGGAGCACCACGGGCAGCCAGGTCTTGTACTAGAAGGATGATTCATCGAGTACGGGTAGTAGGCCCTATGCATGATTTTAAACTGTGTTTCCCTCCAAGACTCACAGGGAGTGATACGAGTAGTCAGGCGATAACCGCTAAGGATGTTATCCAGGTCTACATGCAAAGGGAAATCTTTCAGCCAGTTGGACATCGACGTGTGCCTGAGTGGTTTCGTGAATTTGTCATTCAAAGGGCGATAAATATCTGAGATGGAGTACCTGTTGTTTGCAATAAGCTTATCAATGAAAGATGTTTGAAATCTGATGTCCTTTTTTGGGCAGATCTTATTGATGAAGTTTGTAAATTGCATGACATATAAAAAGTGGTGAGGAGGAAGGTCGAATTCCTGTTGTATTAGTGCAAAGGATTTAAGAGCGTTTGCTCCAGTGTAGAAGGAAGGAGCGGTCCTTAGACCTTTGTCTCTCCATTTGGAGAAAGGTTCAAATTGTAAACCCAGTGTGAACATTGGATTACCGTGTATTGGAAGAAAGTTAGATACTAAGGGCGGTAGTCCCAATTTTTTTCGAATTTCCCTCCAGGCGATTATCGTGTCTCTGAATAAAATGCTTTGTTTTATGTGGCCTGGGATGTGTTGTAGCGAGCTGTGAAGAAGGGCGGTCAGGTTGTAGGGGTTCACCATACTCGATTCCAGCTCAAAGTTGGAATATTTGGAGGACTCCAAGATCCAGTCTATACCGATCCTCAGTAGACATGCCAAATTGTAGGCTCTAATATTTGGAAGATTTATGCCACCCTCGCTCCTCGGGAGATACAGCTTGTGCAGCGCTACTCTCGGCTTTCCCTTCTTCCAAATGAAATTAACTATCGCCTTATTGAGGATTTGAATATCTTTGTGTTTAAGTAAAAGAGGCAGCGTCTGCAAAGGATAGAGGAGGCGAGCAAAGCTGACCATTTTAAAAAGTGCTCCTCTCCCGAAGAGCGAAAGCGGCAAGTTAGACCACAGTTCCAATTCACCCACAATTTTAGAGATCAGAGGAGGATAGTTAAGATAGTAAAGAGAAGAAGGTTCCCTGCCAATCCTTATGCCCAGGTAAGTGATATATTTCTCGTTGACTCGAAAAGGGGAAGGGGGAAGCCCGGAGCGCGACGTAGTAGAGCCGAGAGGGAGTATTTCGCTTTTGGCGAAGTTTATCCTTAGACCAGAGCATTTGCGGAAAGAGTCAAAAATAGATTGGATGGCGGTCAAGGGGGCAATGGAGAAAATCAAGATGTCATCCGCGAAGAGAGCAACCTTTATGTCGCTGTGGGAGGAAGGGATTCCATGAATGGACGAAGTGGCATTGAGATATCTCGATAAGGGTTCGATGGCTAAGTTGAAAAGTAAGGGGGATAGGGGACACCCCTGTCTTGTGCCTTTAAATAACCTTATGGGATTTGATTGGACTCCCGCGGCTACGACCGTGGCGGAGGGGGCAGAGTAAAGATTTTGGATGAAATGATAGAAGGGGCCTGAAATTCCAAATTTTTCCATGACCAAAAACAACCACTGGAAGCTTACATTATCAAAAGCCTTTTCGGCATCAAGGGTAATTATAGTAGTATTGGCTAAAGGGTATTGTTTTGAGTACTCCAGGACGGCTAAAACTTTTCTCAAATTTGAAGCGGCAGACCTGCCTTTAGTGAAGCCTGACTGAGCAGGATGGATTATGGAGGGCATAAAGTTCGCTAACCGGGACGCAATTATCTTGGATAGTATCTTGGAATCTACGTTCAATAGAGATATGGGACGATAGGACTCAGGGTCCCTCGGGTCTTTACCTTTCTTAGTTATAAGTTTAATGGTCGCTTGGTGTCCCGTCGGAAGGAAAGGGCCTCCATCCCAAATGGTATTATATAATAGCAATAAGGATGGGGCGATGTCTTCTCTTAACATTTTGTAAAATTCGGGAGTATACCCATCCGGGCCAGGGGACTTGCCATTAGAAAGATTCCGGATGGTATCTACAATTTCTTTTTCCGAAATTGGAGCATTCAGGATAGCTAGGTGTTCAGGGTCCATAAAGGGCATTACAGTAGAGTCTAGCCAATTATGGGCAGCTTCCATGTCTATCGGTTCCTGTGCATAAAGATTAGTGAAAAAGGTTTCCAGCGTCTTGTTGACATCTCTAGGGGAGGTGGACAATGAGCCATCTGGATTTTGGAGTGTGGATATATGTGTGGGAGTATAAGCGCCTCTGGTGAGGTTTGCCAAGAGCTTACCTGCCTTATTTCCAAACTTATGGTAGCGCAATTTTAGTGTGGATAGCCCCATCTGTTCTACTCTTTCCGCCCACGTGTCAAATAGGTTTCTAGCTTCCAACCACAACTTGCGGTTTGCAGCCGAGTTATGAGCATTCAGGCGAGCCTGAGCTGCTTGCACCCTGTTACTGGCCTCGCGATATTTTGCCTGCGCATCCTTCTTATAAGCAGACGCAAATGAAATGATCTTGCCTCTCAAGAAGGATTTACCCGCCTCCCAGAACAGATTAGGGTTGTTCTTGTGGTCATTGTTGTTGAAGGAATAGTCTGACCACGCCCCGGTCAGCATATGTTTAAAGTTTTCGTTTTGAGTTAAATATGCCGGGAACTTCCACTGCCTATGCTCCGACTGGATTTGAAGATTGGTAAGGGTGACCGAGATTGGAGCATGGTCAGAAATGACCATTTCGTGTATGCATGTCTCTCCAAGTTTGTGGAGCAGTGAGTGGGTGGATAGAAAGTAATCGAGCCTAGCAAAAGATTGATGAGCTGGGGAGTAGAATGTAAAATCTTTATCTAGGGGACGTTGCAATCGCCAGACATCCACAAGGCTGAGAGCTTGTGCCATATGGTAAAGGTGGGTATGGTGAATTTGTTTACTCATTTTTTGGGGAGGGTGAGATCTAGTTCTGTCTTCTTGGTCATTGAAAGTGGAGTTAAAATCCCCCCCAATGGGGTGAGGGATGCCACAGTCCCGCACTAGTTTGGTCGTTAAGTCAGTAAAGTACGCCTGGTCTGGGGAGTTCGGAGCGTACACATTGGTCAGTCTAATGTCGCTTGTTGGGAACTTAAGAAGAACGGACACAAATCTACCTTCCTCATCTTTGTCAACTGAAACCAGATCATACGTCAAGTTCTTGTGAAAGAGAATAATCGTACCTGCCTTGCGACCCTGGGAGGCCGAGCCTACCACCTCCCCCACCCATAGCTTCTTCATACGAAGAAAATCACTTTCTGCTAAATGGGATTCCTGCAGTAGAGCTATGTCAGATTTCAATCGTTTTAAATGCCTGAGGACCTTCATACGTTTTGCCGGGGAACGAAGTCCTTTAACATTCCACGACGTTATCCGAATTGCGTGCATTTAATAGTGGATAGAGGGATGAGGGGAACATAGTGTATATATACCTGTCAAGTGGAAACACCAGATTAGAGTCTCACTGTTGTGTTTAGTTCGGGGACATCGGCCGTGTGATCGGAGGAACCAACTTTTCCTAAGGAAAAAGAGTACAAGAAAGTAAAAGTAGAAAAAGAGGGAACATAGAGTAACTAAAACAAAAACATATGAAATATCATGAGACTTCACTTTTTTCCGCATGCAATTTCGCCACCGGAAATCCGTAAGCCCGCTAGGCGTAACTTGCACCTATGACGCTAGGCGCTGCTCAGCCAAAAGGATAGGCCATGGCGCTGGGAGGAGTCTAAACTTCCCTCCCATTGCACCTGACCTCTAGGATGCCCTCAGTAGGTAAGCCTGTGTTGAAATTGCAGTAAGGGAAATAATCCCGCAAAAGAGACTAGGAACAAGAACTAAGTCAACAATAATTAGTGAAAATAAGTCAAACTGTGTAACCCAAGACATTAAGCACATAGGAATAAAAAAAAGCAAACAAAAAAAAAAAAAAAAACTACTCAATTGTCCTGGGAAGTCATGGGTTATCCGTGTGAGGGGAGCCTAAAATTTAGCTGGAAACCATCCCCTAAGACTGGAAAATTCCATGAGACGAATCCTCCTAATGAGCACAATAGCCCGAGGGCAAAGGGATTGAAATCAATAACATAAGGATTATTCAGCTAGCATCTGCTGGATCCGACGTGATTGATGACTTTAGACGTTTGGGTGGGTCCTTCCTAGGGCTCCTTTGTTCCCGAGGTCCTTGCCCGACCTTGTCAGCATAAGAAGTAGGAGCATTGGGATTAGGTGAGAGTGATTTAAGGAAGGCGTGAGCTTTGTCCATGGATTGCAGGGTGATTTGTTCCCCGTCCGGGGATTGCAGGCGTAGTACCGCAGGGTATGCTAATGTGAAGCGAATGCCCCTTTTGTACAGCTCCGCACATATTGGTTGAAATTCCTTGCGTTGCGGGACACTTCTACCGAGTAATCTGCAAAAATCAACAGTTTGTGTCCCTCTAGTATCAGTGATCGAGCTTTGCGAAAATTCCGCAGGATATCTGATCGGTCTGCGTAATTTAGGAATTTAGCAATCACCGGCCTCGGGCTTTTTCGATCATCAGATGGAGCCCCCATTCTGTGAGCTGATACCCAGCGCCTCGGGGATATTGGTAGTGCAGAGGTCAATCAGAGAGCCATGCTTAAAGGATTCGGGAAGACCAATAATTCTTAAATTATTTCTCCTGGATCGGTTCTCAAGGTCCTCCAAACGATCGTGCATATGTTGCTGGTCCTGGATGAACCTTTCCAATGCCCCGTTCATGCTGTATTGGTCATCCTCCAGTGAGGATACTCGTTGTTCTACATCAGTCAGTCTGTGTGAGTGCTCTCCCATCTCTTTCCTCAGCTGCTGTATTCCCTCTGCCACCGCCTTGGTCACTGCATCGGTTATCGTAGGGGATAGTAATGAGGCTACTGCCTGAGCAATCCTGGCGTGAGAGCTGTCTGGCTCCAGGTTTTTGGCCATTGTTACATCCATAGCCTCTTGCAGGGTCTCAGTGTTTGGTGGGCTGTTCTGGGGATTAGGCTGCTGAGCGTTCTGTGTGTGAGGGGAGACTCGCGCTGCGGCGGCCATCTTGTCTGCGCTCATAGCCTGTGCTGGAGGAGAAGGATCACCTACGGTGTTGCCGGAGCTCGGTCTCGGCTGTGTTAGGAACCGGTCCATCCACGGTGGCACAGGGGAGGTGAGGTGACCTCTGTGAGGCAGTATATGAGCAGCGATCGGATTTTGTAAGCCGGTTACTGAGCGGGTTCCACGGAGCCTCCGATCCCCTGTCCTTCACATACGGCGCCGGAACCGGAAGTCCTTTTGTCTTGGAGTATTAACTCACTGCTCCCTGGCAAGCGCCCGTCATCTGCTTCTCAATAAAGCATTGTAGAATATTAAAAAAAATTCAGTTACTTTGCTGAGTAACTAATTACTTTTTCAATGTAGTAACTGAGTCACTAACGCAATTACTTTTTCGGAGAAGTAATTTGTAACTGTAACTAATTACTTTTTTAAAGTAAGATGAGCAACACTGCCCGTAGTATCAGTCAATCCCAAATCCTGCCCACCGTCACACAGAGCATTAAGAAAATTCCAATTCCCAATTTCCTTACCCCCTTCACCCCCCACCCCCATGAAATGCAATCTGCCGTGAGAGCTACTTTTCCCCCACAGTAGACAAAATCACTAGGCTGAACTCTAGCAGCATCCTTGTGTGTGCCTTAGTCCTGAAGAATAACAACAGCCAACATTTCTTCTGGATGCAGGAAAGTTCTACTGATGTCTGGTAAACGAGCTGGAACACATCTCCAGGTTCATCAAAAACATACGGTAGCAAGTGACAAGACATAAAAAAGGGGGGAGGCGCAAGGGGACAAGGCCGGCACGATGTCCAAGTTCCATCAGCACCTGATGCATATAGTCAGAAAAGGCCCATGGGGCATAGGAGTGGGGGATGGGGGAGAGCCTGGTACTGGGGAGTGAAAAGAAGAGAGAGACAAGGGCCGGGGCATCCACCACCACGGGCGTCAAAATCAGGGCTTTTTTTCAGGGGGAACTTGGGGGAACTTAGTTCCACCACCCTTTGGTGCCTGCTCACCACAATCACTTGTAAACACAGAAGTCTGGTTTCTGTGTTTTCAAGTGAGAGCTCTGCACTCTGTGTGTAACCCCCTAAAATCTGCACTTTGTATGTAATGCAATCCTGGTATTTAATGCCCCTTTAAGACCCTTCTACTGTTTGTGAAATCTGAACGGGGTTGAGTTTCTGCACCTATTTTCTGAGAAAAAAAGCTCTGGTCAAAATGGTGTCCTTCCGCCATAGTGTACGTTAAACAATAACAAAACCGGTGCAAAAATGGATCAGGCACTGAGAAGGTGGTGAAGAAAGTGAGTCAACCATAAAGCTGAGCATGGCCTTTTTTTAATACTTCGTTCAATCCTCATCTTGATCTCTGCTGTCTTCCCTGGAAGATCGAGGTGTACCTGCTTTGGAGCCTCCTGAGCGGTGGGGTATATGCTTTTTGTGAAACCTTTTCTCTGGAGTGGAGAAGGGGGATCTCAGGGGCGATTTGTCCAGACGTGTCTCCTGGAATTCCACATACCAATCTGGTAGTGGAACAAAGTCTAGATCCAGAGCAGCACAAAAATCTTGTAGTTCATCCGGGTCTTGCAAGGTGTGCTGCTGTGCACCAGAATTCATCGACAGAGCAAAGGGAAATTTCCAGGTATATCCTAAATCTCGCTCCCTTAGTTTCTCCAGCAGAGGGCGCAGTGCTCTCTGGTTTCTCATGGTGATCTGTGAGAGATCCTGGAACAGCATGATGGTAGCCCCATTAAAGACAATTTGCTCATTTCTCCTTGCCTTCCACATTATTTCTTCTTTAAGTGTAAAATTTTGCAGACAGCAAATAATACAGTATCTCACAGGGGTGTACTGGCAGGTCCCTTCGGTCTGAGCACCCTATGTGCTCTGACAAAATCTATTGCCATGTCCTCTTGCCTTTCTAGCAAGCTACAAACACTCTCTGCAGAGCTGGAATGATTTGGGATGACTCCAATGTTTCTGGAATACCTCTTATGCCGCGTACACACGGCCGACCGATTTGAACAAATCTGTCTGCTGGGGACATATTGGTTTGATCGTGTACACACGATCAAACCAAAATTCCCGCTGCCAGACGGCGCGGTGACGTGGCGGTGACGTTGACGCCGCCATGTGACCGCACCAGGAAGTAAAACACTTCCGTGCACGCGTCGAAACCATTTGACACGTGTGCGAGAAGACATGTCTGTTGGTTAGCGTACTAACCAGCAGACATGTCGGGCGGACGGGTTCCCAGCCGACAGATTTTAAAGCATGCTTTGAAATCTGTCGGGTGGCCAAATCCGTCGGATCGCCCGTACACACGGTCGAATCTGTCTGCTGGGACGGTCGGGCCGACCGTTTCCAGCAGATAAATTTGATTGTGTGTACGCGGCCTTACACAAATTTTATTTCTCCTTCCTCTGTTATCCAAATCCTCCAAATGTCTTTTTATTTCAATAAAGTGGGAGCTCTGCGAGAAGGATGCCTTCTCCAGTCTATGGATCGCCTTGTCCCTCTGTCTCCCCGCCGCCTCAGCCACCACCATCCTCTCATTAAGAGCCAGCAAGTGGGACTTTATGTCTGTGATGGCGTCCGAGAATGTAGACTTAATGTCTGCTGCTATCACTGACATATCAGCCAGGGTAAGGGGATGATTCCAGCGAGCTGTTCCCCTTCCTGAGACCTCAGGCGTGGATTGGGAGTCCTCGCTGTAATCTTCCTCGTGGTGCTGTTCCGGCGCCATCTTGGCTTTCCCCATGCTGCTATGGGCCCCTGTTTTAGGCTTGAACAGATCCGAAATTTTTCCGACCCGGGGTGATAGATGATCCTCTCTTTAAGCGTGAGTGTGGTGTACCGTAGAGCCATTTTCCCGGTATCTGAGAGCTGCGGGTCGGGAAAAAACAAAAATGACAATTACCAGAACACAACGTGCAACATTCATGTAGTCATGTTGCGCTGACCATCAGCAAATGGGAGGGGTAGGCACCAGCACATAGCAACCTTTTTTATGTAAATTAGTGAAAAACTATATTTAGCCTCTTTCCCAAAACGCCATAGGCATTTTACTGCTACAGTGCAGTGGAGTTATTTTGGGACGACGTCCCTGGGACGTCGTCCTTCACTTACGCGCTCGCAGAAGTGTCCGTGCTCGCCGGGTCTAGAAGACCCGGCGCATCACGGATCATGGTAAATTGCCGCTGATAGCGACCGTTTACCACGTGATCGTGCCGTCAAATGACGGCGCAATCACTTGTAAACAAACCGGTGTCATTTGATGACGCCGGTTCCTCCCTCTCCTGAGTCTCCTCTCTGTACCGTTCGGTACAGTGTGCAGGGAGAGGGGGGGAGTGGGGTGTCAGCAGCTGCGCTGTGGCTGGATCTGTGACAAATGCAGTCACAGATCCAGCCATCCCTCCATCCATCCCAGTACTCTGCAATACCCCAGTACCCTGCAATACCCCAGTACTCTGCAGTACCCCAATACTCTGCAGTACCGCAGTACCCTGCAGTACCCCAGTACTCTGCAATACCCCAGTACCCTGCAATACCCCAGTACTCTGCAGTACCCCAATACTCTGCAGTACCCCAGTACTCTGCAATACCCCAGTACCCTGCAGTACCCCAGTGCTCTGCAATACCCCAGTACTCTGCAGTACCCCAATACTCTGCAGTACCCCAGTACCCTGCAGTACCCCAGTATCCTGCAATACCCCAGTACTCTGCAATACCCCAGTACTCTGCAGTACCCCAATACTGTGCAATACCCTGCGCAATACTCTGCAATACGCCAATACCCTGCGCGATACTCTGCAATACCTCAATACCCTGCAGTACCCCAATACCCTGCAGTACCCAATACTCTGCAGTACCCCAATACTCTGCAGAACCCCAATACTCTGCAATACCCAAATATCCTGCGTGGTACTCTGCAATACCCCAATACTCTGCAATACCCTGCCCGATACTCTGCAGTACCCCAATACTCTGCAGTACCCCAATACCCTGCAATACCCCAATACCCTGCACGATACTCTGCAATACCCTAATACTCTGCAATACCCTGCGTGATACTCTGCAATACCCCAATACCCTGCACGATACTCTGCAATACCCCAATACTTTGCAATACCCTGCGCAATACTCTGCAATACCCCAATACTCTGCAATACCCAAGTACTCTGCAATACCCAAATACTCTGCAATACCCATTTTTTAAAGCACCCCTGTCCCCGTGTGCTCGCATGCAGAAGCGAACGCATACGTAAGTCCCGCCCACATATGAAAACGGTGTTCAAGCTACACATGTGAGGTGTTCAAGCTACACATGTGAGGTATCTCTGCCAACATTAGAGCGAGAGCAATCATTTTGGCCCTAGACCTCCTCTGTAACTAAAAACATGTAACCAATAAAAGTAATTAAAGCGTCGCCTATGGGGATTTTTAAGTAGCGAAGTTTGGCGTCATTCCATGAGTGTGCGCAATTTTGAAGGGTGACATGTTGGGTATCTATTTACTCGGCGTAACGTCATCTTTCAGATTATGAAAAAAAAATGGGCTAACTTTACTGTTTTGTTCTTTTTTAGCACAAAACAGTTTTTTTTAAAACAAATTTCTACGAAAATACCATGCGAGATAAAAATTTGTAACCGCCGCCATTTGATTCTCTAGGGCCTTTGCTAAAAAAGCATATATAATGTTTTGGGGTTCTATGTAATTTTCTAGCAAATAAATGATGATTTTTACATGTAGGAGAGGAATGTCAGAATTGGTCTGGGTGTTCCAGAACGCCTGATGGTGCTCCCTGCATGTTGAGCCTCTGTATGTGGCCACGCTGTGTAAAAGTCTCACACATGGGGTATCGCCATACTCGGGAGAAATAGCAGAATGTGTTTTGGGGTGTAATTTGTGGTATGCATATGCTGTGTGTGAGAAATAACCCGCTAATATGACAGAAACAAGATTTTATTTTTTATTTTTTACAGAATTTTCAGTCATTTTTCTTTTATAGCGCAAAAAATAAAAAACCCAGAGGTGATTAAATACCACCAAAAGAAAGCTCTATTTATGTGAAAAAAAGGACAACAAATTCAAATGGGTACATTGTTGTATGACTGAGTAATTGTCATTCAAATTGTGAGAGCACCAAAAGCTGAAAATTGGTCTGGTTAGGAAGGGGGTTTAAGTGCCCAGTGGTCAAGTGGTTAAAGTGTTTGTAAAGGTAAAACATTTTCTGCTATAGTTCCCTCTGATATAGAACAGTAAGCTCCCCAGTGGATGACCTTTATAAAAATATGTGGTATAATAACTTACTTCAGAGCGACAAAGCTGGTCTCCTCATTCAATGCGATAGTTGCAGAGGGAGGTGCTGAGAAACCCCCCCACTGATGTCAGCCGAGACGAGGAGAGAAGGAGACCGGCAGGCAGTCATGTGAGTGCCAAACAGCACCCTGAAGTAAGCTATTATACTGCATATTTTTATAAAGTCCACTGGCGAGCTTACTGCTCTTTATCAGAGGGAAATATAAGAGCAGGAAGGGAGGATCAGGAGTTGACAGGCAAAGAGGGGAGGGGGAGGAGGAGAGAGTGGGACACAGACACATGCCTCATACACACGACCAGTTTTCCCATCTGGAAAACTGCCATGACAGCTTTTGGCTGGGAAAACTGGACATGTGTCATGATCTATGTCATGGCTTAGTCACCTGCTGGTGGCACTGTTTCTCCCAGCAACAGGGGTGCAGTTCTGGTGTCCACCAGCGGGTGTCTCCCATGGGATGGACTCCTCTATAATTAAGGTAAACTGCTACAGATATATAAGCCCGCCCTGCACTGCAGTCCAGTGCTTCAGTATTTTTCCTGTTAGCCCTGTTCCTGTCTGTCCAGATACCTGTAGCCAGTTTGTTTCCTGATTTGCTCCCGGCCCTGTCCTGGACTCTGTTTCCCCCTTGTCTCTTATTGACCCCGGCTTGAACCTTTGGACTTTGCTGCTCTCTCCTATCCTTGAGCCCCGGCTTGAATCTTGCACTTGCTTGTCTCCCATCCCTGCATTACCTGCTATATATGCTCTGACTTCTTGTATATATTTGTTCACTAGTTTTGGTGGCTTTGACGGTTGCTGTATTTATAGTATGCTTGCTTGTTTTGTGGGTTTTTTGTTTTACACGTGTGCCTTAATCTTAATAGATACATATTGTTTCACTTACCTCTGTGCCTATTTTTCTTAGTGCAGCCCACTGACCTGTTAACTAGTATTGGATGCCTGTGTAGACATCCCCTGACAACATGTGTATGCTCCATGGCAGTTATCCTGACAGTAAAACCACCGGGAATTCCAGCAGGAAAAATGATAACATGTTTATTTTTTTTCTGATGGGATTCACGGTGGTTTTTAAGCCGGCAGTTTTTCTATAGGGAAAGCCTGTGGTGGAGCATACACACGTCTGGGTTTCCCGACCAAAGCTCTCATGACAGTTTTCCTGCCAGGCAAACCGGCCGTGTGTAGGGGGAAAAAAGCTACCGAGCAGGTTCTCGGTTTTCCCCTTGGTTTTCCTGGTGGACCTTTTATCCTGTGTACAAGGCAACAGTAAAGCTGCGGATGACAGAGGCACATACTCTGACCACGGTGTCGGGGCTCAGCAGCCCTAATTATCATGGTCAGTTTACACGGGGGAGGGTATAGCCAGGCAGGATCGGCCAGGTATTACAGGTGTTACAGGGGGCACTGTTCTGTATAACATGCTTTAACCACTTCCTGAACCGGTCAATGGTCAATTGACGGCCCGGGAAGTGGTTCTGAAATCCTAACTAGACGTCTATTGACGTCCTGCAGGATTACATGCCGGCACGCGTCCGTGGGGGCGCACAGCATGGCGATCGGTGATGCAGGGTGTCAGTCTGACACCCTGCATCTCCAATCTTGGTAAAGAGCCTCCCAACACTGGACCACCAGGGAGTGCCCCCCGATGCTCAATAGAGCACAAATAGAATCATTGCCAATCAGTGTCCAGAAATGGGCACTGACTGGCCACATGGGCACTGACTGTAATGATGCCCATCAATGCCATCAGTGTCACCCCTCAGTGTCCATCAGTGCCATCTAGTGTTGATCAGTGCCACCTCTTAGTGCCCATCTATGCCCAGTGCCCACCTATCAGTGCCCATCTGTGTCACCCATAAGTGCCCATCAGTTCCACCCATAAGTGCCACCCATGCGTGCCCATCAGTGCCGCCAAAGAGTGTCCAGTGCCGCCTATGAGTGGCCATCAGTGCCCGCCTATCGGTGTCCATCAGTACAACCTCATCGGTGTCCATCAGTGCCACCTCATCGGTGCCCATCAGTGCCACCATATCAGTGCCCATAATTGAAGAAGAAAACGTACTTATTTACAAAAAAAATTAACAGAAACAAAATAAAAACTTAATTTTTTTCAAAAATGTTGGTCTTTTTTTAGTTTTTGAGCAAAAAATTAAAATCGCAGAGGTGATCAAATACCACCAAAAGAAAGCTCTATTTGTGGGAACACAATTATAAAAATGTCATTTGGGTACAGTGTAGCATGACCGCGCAATTGTCATTCAAATTGCGACAGTGCTGAAAGCTGTAAATTGGCTTGGGCAGGAAGGTGTATAAGTGCCTGGTATGGAAGTGGTTAAAGTAAGAGGATCAACTTTTTTTTTTTGGGGGGGGGGTTAACAAACACTTTAATGTCACATGACCATAAGTCACACTGATTTGTTTTTCTGTTACTTTTGACAAAGTTGCCCTTTAAAATAAACTGGGGTTCTATTATAAGTCCAGAAGGCATCTCTATTAAAGGGGTTGAAAAGGAAATGTTTTTTTTCCCCCTAAATAGCTTCCTTTACCTTCAGGGCCGCCATCAGGAATTTTGGGGCCCCTTACACAGCTTCAGGCATGGGCCCCCTGGAGCAGAGAACCGGGGGGGGTGCTGTCGCATGAAATTAAGAAGCGGGGGGGGCTGTTGCCGCGAATTGAGAAGCGGGGGGGGGCCATTTACAAAAAGAAGAAATAAAGAAAAATATATATAAAAAAGGGGGGTGGCCCTGGGGACCTCTGTGCCCTTTAATAAAAAGAAAAAAAGAGAGAATATATATATATATATATATATATATATATATTTTTTTTTTTAAAGGGTGGTTGTACCTCTGGGCCCTTTAATAAAAAAAACCTCTTAGCCGTTAAAAAAAAAAAGAAATAAAAAAATATATATATAAAAAAGAAATAAACATTTATATAAAAAAAAACAAGGGGATTGCCTTCCAGGGCCCTGGGGACCTCTGGGCCCCAAAAAAAATCTATAAACAAATATAAAAAATACAATTATAAAAAAAAGGGGGTTTGACACATGGGGCCCTGGGGACCTCTGAGCCCTTTAATAAAAATATATCTATATATAAAAAAAAAGAAATGAAATAATATAAAAAAGGTAAAAACAAATTATAAAAAAGGAGGATTGTCATTCGGGGGCCCTGGGGACCTCTGGGCCATTTAATAATAATAATAATTATATATATATATATATATATATATATATATATATATTTTTTTTTTATAAAAAAAGGGGGGTTGTCATCTGGGGCCTTGGGGATCTCCAGGTCCCTGTGGACCTCTGGACCTCTAAAAAAAATTGGTCCTTTAATAAAAAATAAAAGAAAAATATATTAAAAAATATATTTTTTTTATAAAAAAATAAATAAAAAAGAGGGGGTTGCCACCTGGGGCCCTGGTGGCCTACGGGCCCCTAGAACCCTAGAAAAATGTCCCTTTAATAAAAATGTAAAATAAAAATATATTAAAAAATATATATATATTTTTTTATAGAAAATAAATTAAAAAAAGGGGGGTTGCCATCCAGTGCCCTGGGGGCCTCCGGGCCCCTGTGGACCTCCGGACCTCTAAAAAAAATAAAAGAAAAAAAATTGGCCCTTTAATAAAAAATAAAATACAAATATATTAAAAAATATTTTTTTTATAAAAAAAGGGCTTGCCATCTGGGGCCCTTGGCGGCCTCCGGGCCCCTGGGGACCTTCGGACCCCTAAAAAATATATATATATATATATATATATATTTTTTTAGGATGGTTCCCATCCGGGCCCCTGGGGACCCCCGGGCCCCTAACAGGTGTACTGCCTGTACCCCCCTGATGGCAGCCCTGTTTACCTTAGTGCAGTCCTCCTTCACTTACCTCATCTTTCCATTTTGCTTTTAAATGTTCTTATTTCTTCTGAGAAATCCCCACTTCCTGTTCTTCTGTCTGTAACTCACCACAGTAATGCAAGGCTTTCTTCCTGGTGTGGAGAAAGCCTCTTGAGGGGGGAGGGGGCGAGCAGGCAAGTCAGGACACGCTCTACTTTGCAGATAGAGAAAGGAGCTGTGTGTTGGTGGGCATCCTGACACTCCTGCTCGCCCCCTCAGGAGGCTTTCTCCACACCAGGGAGAAAGCCTTGCATTACGGTGTGGAGTTACAGACAGAAGAACAGGAAGGGAGGATTTCTCAGAAGAAATAAGGACATTTAAAAGCAGAATGGAAGGATGAGGTAAGTGAAGGAGGACTGCACTAAGGTAAAGGAAGTTATTTAGGAAAAATGTTTTCCTTTACAACCCCTTTAACCTTATGAACTTCATACAATGTACAATGTTGTTGACGTGCTTTCCTTTATCACAGTCTCTTTATTCTCCACTGTTTATTAATCATAGAAGATCAGTTCTTTGTGCTGTGAACCTCCAGTGCAATTACAATGCCATCAGCGTCACCACAATGGCTCCACACCCAAACAGCAAACAGTCATAAAGATAACATTTAAATCTGTCCCCAAATCAAAGACACAAATAGCCAACTCTACTTTCTAAATTAGGTTGTAGTATGTGAAAAGTACATACACAAGTAGGTCATAAATGATGTCCCTAAATGACAATGTCTTGATTATCTGCTACTATTTTTAGAAAAAATATTGAGCCAACTGCAAAGCATTTTTACATTTTCAGAAGAACTTCATGCTATTGCTATCAAGTTAACAACTTGACCTCCGGAAGATTTATAGCCCCCCCCCCCTTCATGACTGGGACATTATTTGCAATATAGCACTCACTTAACGTCTGCCGCTGTCCTGCGATCATGTCACAGAGCTGCAAAACTGGGGGATGCCTGTGTAAACAAAGCATTTCCTTGTTCTGCCTTGTGACAGGACACTGAGCTACTGCTCCCTGTCATCGGGAGCAGTGATCAGTGTCATGTCACTGGTAGTCCAGCCCCCACACAGTTAGAATCACTCCCTAGGACACACTTAACCCCTTCCTCGCCCCCTAGTGGTTAACACCTCCCCTGCCAGTGTCATTTACACAGTAAGTAGCACTGATGGCTGTATAAATGACAATGGTCCCAAAATAGCATCAAAAGTGTCCGATGTGTCCGCCATAATGTCGCAGTCATGATAAAAATCGCTGATCACCACCATTACTAATCAAAAAAAAAATAATAATAAAAATGCCATAAAACTATCCCCTATTTTGTATACACTTATTGTGATTTTTTTTACCAAAAATATGTAGAAGAATACATATTGGCCTAAACTGTAGAAAAGAAAATACATATATTTTTGGGGGATATTTATTATAGCAAAAAGTAAAAATTATTGCTGCTTTTTTTTTCAAAATTGTCGCTCTTTTTTTGTTTATAGCGCAAAAAAAATAAAACCGCAGAGGTGATTAAATAGCATCAAAAGAAAGCTCTGTTTGTGGGAAAACAGAACGCTAATTTTGTTTGGGTTCAGCATCACACGACCGCGTAATTGTCAGTTAACTGCTTGCCAACCAGCCGCCACAGTTATACGGCGGCAGGTCGGCTCTCCTGGGTGAGAGCCCGTAGCTCTACGTCGGCAGTTTCGACGGCCACTAGGGGGCGCTTGTGCGCCGCCGGCAAACCGTGCGCGCCCCCCGCTCGCCCCCGAGTCCTGTTCGCGTGCCCGACAGGCACGATCGCCACGGGCACACGCGATCGCTCGTTACAGAGTGGAGAAAAACGGGAGCTATGTGTGTAAACACATAGCTCTCGTTCCTGTCAGCGGGGGAAACGCTGATCTTCTGTTCATACAATGTATGAACAGAAGATCAGTGATTTCCCCTAGTTAATCCACCCCCCCCCTACAGTTAGAACACACCCAGGAACACACTTAACCCCTTCCCTGCCCCCTAGTGTTAACCCCTTCACTGCCAATGGCATTTTTATAGTAATCCAATGCATTTTTATAGCATTGATCTCTAAAAAAATGCCAATGGACCCAAAAATTTATCAAAAGTGTCCGAAGTGTCCGCCATAAGGTCGCAGTACTGAAAAAAATGCTGATCGCCGCTATTACTAGTAAAAAAATAAAATAAAAAAATGCCATAAAACTACCCCTTATTTTGTAAACGCTATAACTTTTGCGAAAAACCAATCAATAAACGCTAATTGCGTTTTTTTTTACGAAAAATATGTAGAAGAATACGTATCGGCCTAAACTGAGGAAAAAAAATGTTTTTTATATATTTTTGGGGGATATTTATTACAGAAAAAAGTAAAAAATATTGCATTTTTTTTTTAAAATAGTCGCTCTATTTTTGTTTATAGCGCAAAAAATAAAATCCGCAGAGATGATCAAATACCACCAAAAGAAAGCTCTATTTATGGGAAAAAGTGCTCTGGTCGTTGGGCAGCAATATGGTCCGGGGCTGAAGTGGTTAAAGCGACACAGTGCCGAATCGCAAAAAAAGACCTGGTCATTCAGCAGCCAATTCTTCCAGGGGCTGAAGTGGTTAACCACTTCAGCCCAGGACCATTTGGCTGGCCAAAGACCAGAGCACTTTTTGAGATTCGGCACTGTGTCGTTTTAACTGACAATTGCGTGGTCATGTGACGTGGCTCCCAAACAAAATTGACGTCCTTTTTTCCCCACAAATAGAGCTTTCTTTGGTGATATTTGATCATCTCTGCGGTTTTTATTTTTTGCACTATAAACAAAAATAGGGCAACAATAAATAAAAAAATAAAACAAAGCAATATTTTGTACTTTTTGCTATAATCATTTTTTCTCAGTTTAGCCAATACATATTCTTCTACATATTTTTGGTAAAGAAAATCGCAATAAGCGTACATTGATTGGTTTGCGCAAAAGTTATAGCGTCTACAAAATAGGGGATAGTTTTATGGCATTTTTATTATTATAATTTCTTTACTGCAACAGTAATGGCGGAAGAGCGGACACTTTTGACGCCATTTTGGGATCATTGTAGTTTTTACAGCGATCAGTGCTATAAAAATGCAGTGGTTAACCAGTAGGGGGCGCTGAAAGGGTTAAGTGTGTCCTAGGGATGTGTTCCAACTCTAGAGGGGTGGGCTATGTGTGACACGACACTGGTCACAGGGAGCGGTGATAAGCGTCCTGTCACTAGGAAGAATGGGGAAATGCTTCTTTACATTTCCCTGTTCTTCCTCTCCGTGAGACGAGTCCATGGGACCCGCGGTAACACTCAGGAGCGCAGGCGCACACAATACCGCCTCTTAAAGGGCAATGTATATATATATATATATATATATATATATATAAATCTGCCCAGCTGTGCCATTCTGCTGACGTATATCGGTGTGACGCGGTGGTTAAGCGTTTAAAGGGTTTGTAAATCCTTGTGTTTTTTCACCTTAATGCATCCTATGCATTAAGGTGAAAAAACACCTGGCAGTGACCGGCCCCCCAGCCCCCCCATTTTACTTACCTGAGCCCTGGAATTTCCCTTACTCGGCTCTTGATTTAATAGGTTGATAGCAGCATAACTATTGACTCCTGCTGCTGTCAATCAAATCCAATGATGCATTCTAGAGCAATCATACCAAGTATCCCTCAGGATTCCTCCGTTCAGTTATTTCAACTGCCCGTGAATTTATGGTCAGGTAGCTCATAAAATTTCAGCCCATTATCAGGCTCCCAGTAAATGTCTGTTATGGGCATCGGTGCCCATAACAAACATGGCTACAGGCTGACCATGCAACTGCAACTGGAGCAGTCAGACATGTGTGGACTGTGGAGAGGAGACTATAAGATAAAACCTGAGCCGCCAAGCTAAAGCCATCTGACTGAGCCCTGCAAGGTGCACCTGAGAGGAGGACAGTGACATCAAGGAGTTAAATGTGTTCCCTCGTTATTTGTTTTTACTGTGGGGGATGGGACTGACTGGGGAAGGAGACATATCGCTGTTCTTACAGATGTGTCTCTTCTCCCCTGTCAGAACAGGGATTTGTGTGTTTATACACACACAAATCCCTGTTTTGGCTCTCATGCCCATGATCGAGTACAAAGAAAAGCAACAAAGCTAATAAAGGATCTGAGGGATCTTAGTTATGAGGAAAGGTTGCGAGCACCGAACTTATTCTCATTGGAGAAGAGACGCTTGAGAGGAAATATGATTTACATTTACAAATACTGTACTGGTGATACCACAATAGGGTAGTTTAACAAGACACGTGGCCACTCATTAAAATTAGAAGAAAATAGGTTTAACCTTAACCACTTGCCATCCTGCAACTGACTATTTACGGCCGCAAGGTGGCACCTGTGTGACGCACCCACCGTGTCACACAGGTGCCAATGCGCATGCCAGTACAAGCGTAGTTTATTTTCTATATTCAGCTTGGGGTTTTTGACGGGTTTTTTTTTCGTTTGCGTTTGCAAATTGATCCCAAAAATGCTAGTAGAATCTGAAGCTTGAAAAATGCTTCTAGCCTACAATAGTGTGCATGGACACATAGGGCTAGATTCAGGTATAGCGGCTTAAATTTTTGCAGGCGTAACATATCTCAGATACGCTACGCCGCCGTAAATTAGAGAGGCAAGTGCTGTATTCTCGTAGCTAATTTACTGGGGTGAAGCGTAAAGGGGCCGGCGTAAGCCCGCCAAAATCAAATTTGTTTGATGTGGGCATGTTTTATTAAAATTAAGTGTGACCCCACGTAAATGACGTTTTATTTAAACTGCGCATGCGCCGGCCATGAACGTATTCCAGTGTGCATGCTCCAAATGACGTCGCAAAGAGTCATTGAAAACGACGTGAACGTAATTTACGTCCAGCCCCATTCACGGACAAGTTACTCAAACGACGTAAAATTTGAAAAATTTGACGCTGTCCTGACGTTCATACTTAACATTGACTGCGCCATCTTTTTGTTGGAATATCTTTACGCCTGAAAACGCCTTACGTAAATGGCGTATCTGTACTGTGACGGCCGAGCGTATGTTCGTGAATTTGCGTGTCTTGCTAATTTGCATATTTTAGGCGTAAACCCCCTAGCGGCCACGCGTAAATATGCAGTTAAGATACAACAGCGTAGGAGACTTACGCCGGTCGTATCTTAGCAAGATTTAAGAGTATATTGTTTCTGGAATATGCTTAAAGATACGACGGCGCAGATTCGGACAGCGTATCTACTGATACGCCGGCGTAACTCTACATGAATCTGGCCCATAGAATAATGCTATTTTCTTCTAGGGCAAAATCAAGAAGCTTAAAAATAAGCTAGTGTGAGATTTTCCTTTTCAGTCTTTCAACTATATCTTTTCTTCTGCCAGAAGGGAAGGCCTCTCTCATAAACACGTGGCTGATAAGATGGTAATTATGCTTTCTTGTACACAGGTTTTGAAGTTTAAAGTATTGTCACGTCGTCGTGTCCTTTGATATCAGCTGCGTGCCAAAATACATAAAGCTGCAGGAGATAAGACAGAATATAATTACTGCAATTCTTCAACGGGTGTCAGCAATCGGTTTATCGTAACCCACACGTCGATCATTACCTTGTAACAGCTGTATCGCAACCCTGCCGCGTCACCAGATGCTTACTCCTTTCACACCGACAACCTCCCTGTAATGTAATGCAGACCCCTTCCCATGTTAACATGCTTCTTCCTATGGGGGCCCACAGGCTCAGCCTGCTTTCAAGCCTCTTTAACCACTTCAGCCCCGGAAGGTTTTAACCCCTTAATGACCAGAGCATTTTTTTGCGATTCAGCACTGCATTGCTTTAACTGACAATTGCGCAGTCGCGCGGCGCTGTACCCAAACAAAATTTACATCCTTTTTTCCCCCACAAATAAAGCTTTCTTTGGGTGGTATTTAATCGCCCCTGCATTTTTTTTTGAGCTAGAAACAAAAAAACACTTTTTTGGGACCATTGACATTTATACAGCGATCAGAGCTAAAAAAAGCCACTGATTACTGGGTAAATGTCACTGGCAGGGAAGGGTTTAACATTAGGGGGCGATCAAGGGGTTAACTGTGTTACCTATAAATGTTTCCATCTGTGGGGGGGTGGTCTTCCTGGAACATGAGAGAGATCTCTGTTCACGACCACTGAGAACAGTAGATCCCTCCCTGTTACGTCTCCTGTCAGAACAAGGAAATGCCTTGTTTACAAGACATTTCCCAGTTCTGTCTGTGTACAAGGAAATCGTGGGCCACAGAAGGACATCGAGTCCTACAGACCCGCGGGCATGCTCCCGCAGGGTGCAGCGGGGGCAAACGTGCGCCCATAACTGAGCCTGCATGAGCAGCCGTACACCTACGACGATTCGCGCTGGAGAGCCATTGTGCCGCCGTCAAACAACAGTGGCTGGTCTTTAAGCGGTTAAAGTGGTTGTATACCCTCCGGTCCTAATTTAACCATGCATATGGTTTTGAATATCATACAGTACTAAAACGATCGAGCGCTATGGTTTGAACTACATTCGTTTACTCACTGTTTTAGAGATGATCGTGTAAAATCATTTCTGCTGTTATAGCCGCACCATGTTAGTTGTGGTCTTCCTTGTTTAGTTCCCTTTCTACTTCCGCCCACAGTTTCTTCTGCGCTGTGTAATCCCGCGCGTGTTTATCTGGCACTTCCCTTTAGTTGTCCTAATTTGATAATCGCGCCGTCTGTCTCCTTTAGCCGTGTGACGTTGGAGTCACATGGTAACCATGACCCTCTTGGGGGTGAAGGTAGCTGCCTAACCATCACGGGATGTCGGGGCTGACGTCAACATCAAATGACGCAGGGAGGGGGGAGGAGTCTGGTAATGGCGCGAGTCGAGAGCACGCCGTGAGCTCTGTGTCTCCAGCCCCCAACCCCCCGTACGAAGTATGCCTAGTATAGTCCCGCGCCCATGAGCCTGAGCTCCCCTGTCAGCGTACCTGCCTCCCGTGAGATCGCCTGTGGACGTCCGACATGGCGGGTCATTAGTCCGCGCGGTGGAGCGAGAGAGCTGCAGAGACGCAGGAGGTAACCCCCAGCATGCGCAGCGTCCGGAAAGAGGGAGGGAAGGGTCCGGGCTGAAGCAGAGAGAGGAGGAGGCCCCGATCGCAGCAAGACCCCCCCCCCCTCTCCCCGGTGCCAAGCAGGATATCGGAGGACACCGGAGGACCCGACGAGAGCAGCGATCCGTGCGGAAGCCCAGGACAGCATGCAGACAGACAGACACGCTGACAACAACCTGACAACATACCGGCAGAGCAGAGCATATGAGAGCACAAAAGAGCAAAGACAGTGGCGGAACTTTCAGTGTCGCTGCAGTCGCCATCGCGACTGGGCCCTGCCGTTCTGCCGCTGTGGGGGGGGCCCTAATTGTCGGGTGCCTACATTGCGGTTTAATATAGTAATGTAGTGTGGATTTCAGTGGAGGAGTCTGAGCCGCGGTAGCGCTGGCTCCGGCTGCAGAACCACCTCCATCTTCTGTCCACTGGTTGCTAGAGCCGCTTGGCGTGTAGCAACCAGTGACATCACGGCTGCAGTGCCCCCCCCGTGTTCAAAGCTGAAAGCGCGGGAGGATTTCACTTCCTCCTCCAACCTCCGCGCTACTGCTCTGCCTCTGTCTCCTGGGGTCCAACACAGCTGAGCTCCGAGGCTGCCTCTTGACATACCAGAGAGGCACAGTTTCACACATCTGAGAGGAAGAGCAGCTGAAAACAACAACAAAGAGTGGTGACCCGGGGAGCAGCAAGAGGCTGGCAGGAAGGAACAGCGCGAGAGAGTGAGAGAGAAGACCTGACCTGAGCAACAATGACATCCTCCCAGAGCCTGCACACCTTCCCCCAACGTCTGCTCCAGCTGTGCCTGTCATCAAGAACAAACATAGGCTGACCAGGGACAGAGGACAAGGATGGGCTGGAGGTAGGTGCATCGCACACACCTACCCACAGACATGGGCTGGGACAGGGGGTACAGGAAGGACTGCAGGCCAGCCTCTCTCTCTCCCTCCCACCCCCTCTCTCTGATCCACCCCTCCTCTCTCTCTCCCCCCTCCCTCTCCCCCCTCCCCCTCTTTCTCTCTCTCTCTCCCTCCCTCCCCCTCTCTTGCTCTCTCTCCCTCCCCCTCCCCCTCTCTCTCCTTCCCTCCCCCTCCCCCTCTCTCTCCTTTCCTCCCTCCCTCTCTCTCTCTCTCTCTCTATATATCTCTCTCTACCACCTATCCCTCTCTCTACCACCTCTCTCTCTACCACCTCTCTCTCTCCCTCCCCCCTCTCTCTCTCGCTCCCTCTCTCTCCCTCCCCCTCCCCCCTCCCCCTCTCTCTCCTTCCTTCCCTCCCTCTCTCTCCCTCTCTCTCTCGCTCTCGCTCTCTCTCTACCACCTCGCTCTCTCTCTTTCTCTACCACCTCTCTCTCTCTACCACCCCTCTCTCTCTACCACCCCTCTCTCTCTCTACCACCCCTCTCTCTCTCTCTCTCTCTACCACCCCTCTCTCTCTCTCTACCACCTCTCTCTCTCCTACCGCTCTCTTTCTCTACCACCTCTCTCCCACCGCTTGCTCTCTCTCTCTCTACCACCCCTCTCTCTACCACCTCTCTCTCTCTCTCTACCACCCCTCTCTCTACCACCTCTCTCTCTCTCTACCACCCCTCTCTCTCTACCACCCCTCTCTCTCTCTCTCTCTCTCTACCACCCCTCTCTCTCTACCACCCCTCTCTCTCTACCACCCCTCTCTCTCTCTCCCACCGCTCGCTCTCTCTCTCTTTCTCTACCACCTCTCTCTCTTTCTCTACCACCTCTCTATCTCTCCACCACCCCCCTCTCTCTCTCTACCACCTCTATCTCTCTCTACCAACTCTCTCTCGCTCTCTCTCTCTCTCTACCACCTCCCTCTCTCTCTCTCTCCCTCCCTCCCCCTCTCTCTCTCTCTCTCTCTCCCCATCCCTCTCTCTCTCTCCCCCCCTCTCTCTCTCCTTCCCTCTCTCCCTCTCTCTCCCTCTCTCGCTCTCTCTCTCTCTACCACCTCTCTCTCTCTCTACCACCCCCCTCTCTCTCTCTCTCTACCACCCCTCTCTCTCTCTACCACCCCTCTCTCTACCACCCCTCTCTCTCTCTCTCTACCACCCCTCTCTCTCTCTCTACCACCTCTCTCTCTCCCACCGCTCGCTCTCTCTCTCTCTTTCTCTACCACCTCTCTCTCTACCACCTCTCTCCCACCGCTCGCTCTCTTTCTCTACCACCCCTCTCTCTCTCTCTACCACCCCTCTCTCTCTCTCTACCACCTCTCTCTCTCCCACCGCTCGCTCTCTCTCTCTCTCTCTTTCTCTACCACCTCTCTCTCTACCACCTCTCTCCCACCGCTCGCTCTCTTTCTCTACCACCCCTCTCTCTCTCTCTCTCTCTCTCTACCACCCCTTTCTCCCTCTCTACCACCTCTCTCTCTCTCTACCACCTCTCTCTCTCTCTCTCTCTACCACCTCTCTCTCTCTACCACCTCTCTCTCTATCTCCCTCCCCCCTCTCTCTCTATCTCCCTCCCCTCCCTCTCCTTCCCTCCCCCCTCCCCCTCTCTCTCCTTCCCTCCCTTCCTCTCTCTCTCCCTCTCTCTCTCTCGCTCTCTCTTGCTCTCTCTCGCTCTCTCTACCACCTCGCTCTTTCTCTCTCTCTCCACCACCCCTCTCTCTTTCTCTACCACCCCCCCCTCTCTCTCTCTACCACCCTCTCTCTCTCTCTCTCTACCACCTCTCTCTCTCTCTCTCTACCACCTCTCTCCCACTGCTCGCTCTCTCTCTCTCTCTCTCTCTCTTTCTCTACCACCTCTTTCTACCACCTCTCTCCCACCGCTCTCTCTCTCTCTCTCTCTCTCTCTACCACCTCTCTCTCTACCACCCCTCTCTCTCTCTCTACCACCCCTCTCTCTCTACCACCTCTCTCTCTCTCTACCACCTCTCTCTCTACCACCTCTCTCTCTCTACCACCTCTCTCTACCACCCCCCCTCTCTCTCTCTACCACCTCTCTCTCTCCCACCGCTCTCTCTCTCTTTCTCTACCACCTCTCTATCTTTCTCTACCACCCCCTCTCTCTCTCTCTCTCTCTCTACCACCTTTCTCTCTCTCTCTCTACCACCTCTCTCTCTCTCTCTACCACCTCTCTCTCTCTACCACCTCTCTCTCTCTCTCTCTCTACCACCTCTCTCTCTCACCTCTCTCTCTCTCTCTACCACCTCTCTCTCTCTCTCTACCACCTCTCTCTCTCTCTCTCTCTACCACCTCTCTCTCTCTCTCTCTACCACCTCTCTCTCTCTCTCTCTACCACCTCTCTCTCTCTCTCTACCACCTCTCTCTCTACCACCTCTCTCTCTCTCTCTCTCTCTCTCTACCACCTCTCTCTCTCTCTCTCTCTCTCTACCACCTCTCTCTCTCTCTCTACCACCTCTCTCTCTCTCTCTCTCTCTCTCTCTACCACCTCTCTCTCTACCACCCCTCTCTCTCTCTCTCTACCACCCCTCTCTCTCTACCACCTCTCTCTCTCTACCACCTCTCTCTCTACCACCTCTTTCTCTCTACCACCTCTCTCTACCACCCCCCTCTCTCTCTCTCTACCACCTCTCTCTCTCCCACCACTCTCTCTCTCTTTCTCTACCACCTCTCTCTCTTTCTCTACCACCCCCCTCTCTCTCTCTCTCTCTACCACCTTTCTCTCTCTCTCTACCACCTCTCTTTCTCTACCACCTCTCTCTCTCTCTCTACCACCTCTCTCTCTCTACCACCTCTCTCTCTCTCTCTCTCTACCACCTCTCTCTCTCACCTCTCTCTCTCTACCACCTCTCTCTCTCTCTACCACCTCTCTCTCTCTCTCTACCACCTCTCTCTCTCTCTCTCTCTCTCTACCACCTCTCTCTCTCTCTCTACCACCTCTCTCTCTCTCTCTACCACCTCTCTCTCTCTACCACCTCTCTCTCTCTCTCTCTCTCTACCACCTCTCTCTCTCTCTCTCTCTACCACCTCTCTCTCTCTCTACCACCTCTCTCTCTCTCTACCACCCTCTACCACCTCTCTCTCTCTCTCTACCACCTCTCTCTCTCTCTCTACCACCTCTCTCTCTCTCTACCACCTCTCTCTCTCTACCACCTCTCTCTCTCTACCACCTCTCTCTCTCTTTCTCTACCACCCCCCCCTCTCTCTCTCTACCACCTCTCTCTCTCTCTCTCTACCACCTCTCTCTCTCTCTACCACCTCTCTCTCTCTCTACCACCTCTCTCTCTCTCTCTCTACCACCTCTCTCTCTCTACCACCTCTCTCTCTCTCTCTCTACCACCTCTCTCCCTCTCTCTCTACCACCTCTCTCTCTCTCTACCACCTCTCTCTCTCTACCACCTCTCTCTCTCTCACACCTCTCTCTCTCACACCTCTCTCTCTCTACCACCTCTCTCTCTCTCTCTACCACCTCTCTCTCTACCACCTCTCTCTCTCTCTCTCTCTACCACCTCTCTCTCTCTACCACCCCTCTCTCTCTCTCTACCACCCCTCTCTCTCTCTATCACCCCCTCTCTCTACCACCCCCCTCTCTCTCCCTCTCTCTCTCTACCACCCCCTCTCTCTACCACCTCTCTCTCTCTCTACCACCCCTCTCTCTCTCTCTACCACCCCTCTCTCTCTCTCTCTCTCTACCACCTCTCTCTCTACCACCTCTCTCTCTCTCTACCACCTCTCTCTCTCTCTCTCTCTCTCTACCACCTCTCTCTACCACCCCTCTCTCTCTCTACCACCTCTCTCTCTACCACCTCTCTCTCTCTCTCTCTCTCTCTACCACCTCTCTCTCTCTCTTTCTCTCTCCCCCTCCCACCCCTTCTCTCTCTCACCCTCACCAAGCCATTCTCCCCTCCCAAGTGGACACTGACTAACAGATGACAGCTCTCTGGGTACTCTGATGTATGGGGGGGGGGCTCTCTGGGGACTCTGTATGGGGGGGCTCTCTGTGAACCCTTATGTATGGGGGGTGCTCTCTGTGAACCATGACGTATGGGGGGGCTCTCTGGGGACCCTGATGTATGGGGGGGGGCTCTCTGGGGACCCTGATGTATGGGGGGCTCTCTGTGAACCCTGATGTAAGGAGGATCTGCACTCAGTTATGTGACAATATATACATACACACACATATATTGTATACATGTGTATACACGCCCAAGCATAGGACTTTCTTTACTTGCTTGCTACACTGCTATGGGCGCTAGCCCGAGATCTGTTATAGACCTAGCAATGCCCATGGGGGGGGGGCCTTCATGGTTTCTTGCATCGGGGCCCTGAAGATTCTAGTTACGCCTCTGAGGAAAGACATAGAAACCGTGCTAGACCATGCTAAAAATAACAGCTTTCATCACTACTCTTCACTACTTTTCCCATAATAGAGGACAGGTAAGGGGAGATAGGAAAGGGGAGAGAGAGTGAGTACCCCTCCTAGTACTATAGCCCAATAAAAAAAAAAACTTTATTTTTGGAAGTACTACAGAGTTTGTAACTTAAACGACACTATCTATGCTACCTATGCTAAATCTGCTACTCAGCTGATATGAAATAATCAATCAATTTCAGACAAGAATTTCAAGAATTAAATAAGGAATAAGAATAAGCATAACGCCGCATGAGAACTATATAATACTGTACTGTATTGAGCTGTTGCATTGAGTTGTCTACAATTTGAGGTGCAGGGCTGGACCCACGGGGACTCTGGGGCCCCCTTATGTTTTTTTTTTCCTTTTTTCTTCTATGGGCCAGATTCAGGTAGTCCAGAGCATCTTTGCTCTGGAGTAACGCTTCTCATTTGCGTTGCGCTGCAGAAATTTTAGGAGCAAGTGCTGTCATTCACGAAGCACTTGCTCCTAAAGTTGCGGCAGCGCATCACAAATGAGCCGGCGGAATTCAAATTTAGCGGGTACGGGGCGTGTAGTATGCTAACTACGCGCGATCCCGCCGCCAACGTACTGCGCATGCGTCGAGTATCAAAACATCCCCGTGCGCATGCTCCAAAATCTGTGAATGAACGTCAATGACGTCACATTCCCATTCATGACCGTTTTACGCAAGCGACGTTTTTTTTTTTTTCCCGACGCGATGACGACGCCTATACCTAACATAGGATACTCCAACCCCATGTAGGTATATCTATGCGACGCGTATCCCGTCCGGAAACGTCGTATCGTCATTACGTCGCGCCGGAATTCGATCGTGAATTGCCGATTTCCGCTCATTAACATATTTTTTGAGCGTAAATCGGCGGGAACGCCCCCGGCGCCATTTTTAAGTTGAAGTAACGATGCGATGGCGAAACTCAGTTACGCTGCTCGCATCGGAACTTCAACCCGGCGTTTCTTGTTTTCTGGTTACAGAAAACAGAAACGCCGGCTCAAAGTCACAGTTAGGCTGGCGGATCACTCGATCCGCCAGCCTAACTGTTCCTGAATCTGGCCCTATGGGCCAGATTCAGGTAGATGAGAGTATCTTTCCTCTGGAGTAACGCTTCTCATTTACGTTACTCTGAAGACCCTTTCAGCGCAAGTCCTGTAATTCACATAGCAGTTGCGCGTAAACTTGCGCCAGAGTAACGATAATGCGCTGGCGTAACCCGACGCAAGTGGAAGTGGGTGTGATCATATGTATATGATGGGCGGAGCCCAGCGCAGAGGCTTACGTTCAGCGCATCATCCACGGAGCATGCGCAGTGAGTGCGGCTCCACTCGCCCCCCTTGTGCGCATGCTCACAACTTCCGTCGGCACCACTTCACAGGAAACGTCAGCGCAATGCCTTCCGTTGGGCGTTTAAATGCGCCCGTAGAAGCGCCATTCCGGCACTAAAGTATATCCTGCTCCCCCTCCCCGCAGTGATGTTACTTTTGTTCTGAGATGGCTGCTCCCGTTCCCCGCAAACACACAGGAGAAAGCTGAACTTTAATGGCCAGGAGCTGTCAGCCATCATCTCGGCTATGGAGACCTATGATGTCTTCCTCCATGGCTGTAAAATTTGACAGACAAGCATGGACAGAGGTGTTGTCCTGCAAGTGGGGGTGCTCAGCTAGCTCTTATCGTCGGTAACGCTGCTGTAGCTGCTCTCCTGCTGACCTGTGGCCGTCTGGAGTAAAGATAAAGCAGCCTTTTGTAGAAATAACTTTGCGCCGGACGGACGAGATACGCGCGGCGCATGTAGCCAGCGTATGGTGCTAATCCGTTCGTGAATTGGGAAAAAACCCTCATTTGCATATTTGCAGGGGAAATCAATAGGCGCGACTGATGCGCCCAGCGAAATTAAGCGCTGACGATACTCTGGCGTCGGAACGTTCCGCCGGTCGCAAATGACCCGTTATTGGGCGCATCTAGTTTGGTGGGTACGGGCACATAGAAACGTCGGCGCATCAGCACAGTTACGCGGCGCATATCCAAATACTCCAGCGCAAGTGTTCGTGAATCTGGCCCTATGTCTTTATTTTCCTGAAATAAGTAGCCTGATCCTGAATTCAAGTACGAATAAGACCAGCGCATTGTAACTAGAACTTTCTTTTTTTCCTTTTTTTATGCAAATATTTGTTACGCAATAAAAACAAAATATTGCGCACAAAATATTGTGCCATATAGTAAGCCTTAGAGTGGCGAGCAGAAACGGAGCGAGACTAGCACGCCATAGAACTGATCTGAATTGCGCAGCACCGTTGTGTTACTCTGTGTCACTCCGAAGGATGCATTTGTATACATAGAAATTATCCTTGCTCTCTGCATCTGAACTCCCCCCTTCTTTCTTTTTTTTTTTTTTCTTCTGCCTCCCCGGTCCCATTGCGTAACTCATCGAGATGATGGACAGTATGAGGGGGAGATCGGGAAGAGGGGGGGCGGTCCCTAAATCACCTCGCACTAGCCTAAGCCCTGGCCCCATGATTAAGTACGTGACAATGGGGGCAAGTGAAAACAACCAAGGAGCAGAAAAACAGATCACAAAGGGATGGCAGACGGAAATAAAGGAGAAGAGGGACAAAAAGGATAAGAAAACACAAAATAAAACAGCCCCTGAAATAAGTTCATATATAGAGCCTCAGGATATGAGAGAGGAGGAGGAGACAGAACATGAGACTGAGGGGGAGGCAGCAATGTCAGGTAAAGAGGAGCAAATAAGTAAGGACAAACCCCTAACAAAAGGTGAAATGGAAACAATGTTCCAGGCGCTGGACAAGTCATTGAAGAACCTGGGGTCGTCGCTGAAAAAGGAAATCGCTACAATTCACAACGACGTAGGTCACTTATTGACCAGAGTGGAAACGGTAGAAAATAAAGTAGACTCCCACACAAGCACAATAAAAGAACTAAAAGTGGAAATAAAATCTCTTAAAATGGAACAGAGGGAACAAGCATACAGGATGGAAGAACAGGAAAATAAAAATAAGAGAAGAAATTTGAGAATCAGGGGACTCCCTGAACAACCTCAGAAAGAAAATCTGAAAGAAATTATGGAGGAGTTATTTTACCCCTTATTGGGAAATCAAGAACTAAACATGGTAAAAATTGAAGAAGCTTTCAGGATAAGGAGACCCACAAGAATCTCTACAGAGAGTCCAAGGGATATAATTGTAAGGTTTGAGAAACTAGCAGAAATAACCCAAATATGGAGAAATATGAGGGGGAAGCCTCCACTAAAATACGAAGGAAATCTTTTGGAAATATACCCTGACTTATCCCAGGAAACATTAAGAAGAAGATGGACGTTAAAACCTCTGATAAAAACATTACAAGATCATCAGATCCAGTACAACTGGGGGTTCCCTGCATGTCTAGTGGGAAAAAAGAATGGTCAATCAGTGAGACTCAGGTTTATTGAAGAAGTACAAGATTTCTGCGGAAAACTAAATATCCCCATACCCGAAGCTTTAAAGGGGAGCAAAGAAACAGAAATACTTGAAACACAGGAAGAAGAAACTTGGCAACTAGTCCCAAGAAGGAAGCCATGAAGAAGACCAACAGGGACTATCGGGAGCATGGAGTCGATGGGACAAGGAGAATAGTAACAGATTAAGTTGGGGTGGGGGGGGGGGTGGGAGATATAGGGAGTCAGTGGGGCCCCCACGTCTGCCAAAAAGGGGCAGACAAAGCGCCAGACAGTTCTCCACCCCGGCGCACATAGCAGGCAGGGAGAGGAAAGGAGTAGAAACCTGCAAGACCATGGGTCAAGAATACCAACAAGTGCCAAGGGGCCAGGGGAGTGGAAATGCGGGAGAAGGAAGGGAGGGAGAGGGTGGGAGGGAAGGGGGAAGGGCGGGATTAAGGGAAAAGAGGGGAAGTGGTTTGTTTAAAAAAAAAACTAAAAAATATAAAATATTTTGTAGATTTATGGTTGACCCGGTGGCCTTCCATGCCCGGGCCCGTACCGCCTGGATATGGAGGGCCATTGGGAAAATGGCCCTAAAACAGCTGGAGCAGGAACAAGTAATCAACAAGAAATGGGTGCAATCAATTTCATAACATATAACGTCAGAGGATTAAATTCTCCTCAAAAGCGGCATATGGTATTGCGAGAACTAGAGAGGAAAGGAGCGGAAGTAATATTCTTGCAAGAAACACACCTGGCATTAGAGAGCAATATTAAGTTATACTCAAAGCAATTCCCCACTTGGTTTTATAGTGACACCCCCACAAAAGGGGCAAAAGGGGTGGCAATCGGTTTCAGGAAAAATGTGGATTTCAAGATAGAGGAGAGGAAAGTCGATCCAAATGGAAGATTTCTGATATTAACAGGAACCATCGCCGATATAAGATATACCTTGGTTAACATATATGGCCCGAACAAACGCCCTAAAAACTACTTCATAAAAATCTTAAATGAAATAGATGAGGTAAAAAAAGGCAAATTAATACTGGCAGGAGATCTAAACTTCTATATGGATAACAAAATAGATGCTACATCCAGGAGGACAAATACAGAAACAAAAGAAACAAGACGGCTAAAGAGAAAACTTTTTGAACACCAACTAGTAGATATCTGGAGGATTCATCACCCCAACAGAAAAGATTATACCTACCACTCTGTGGTACATAAGATGTACTCCAGACTAGACTACATTCTGATTGAACATAGTCTGTTAGGGGAAGCAGTAGATTCAAATATAGAAATAATTACGCTATCAGACCATGCGCCAGTGACAATAAAACTGAAGACCTACGGGGAAACAAGAGGAAAGGGAGTCTGGAGAATAAACGAAGATATTCTAGAAGAACAAGAAACAGAGAAGATAATTGAAAAAGAAATAGAAAAGTACTTCCGGACCAACGACACACCAGACCTAAGTAAGGCAACTATATGGGAAGTGCACAAGGCGGTCATACGGGGACAACTAATAGCTATAGGCACCAGAAAAAATAAATAAAGAGAAAATAATACCAAAAAAATTTTGAAAGAATTATATGAATTAGAACAAAAACATAAAAAAGATCCGAAACTTGAAACCCAGTGCGCTGTAATGACCAAAAGAGAGACCCTGAAAAACCAAATGGAACAAGAGACAAGGAAAGAGTTCTACAGGATGAAAAAGGAGCGTTATATAGGAGGGAATAAACCAGGAAAATTTCTTGCAAAAATGTTAAAACATAAAAAGGCGTTAAACTTCATAGAAAAGATCAAAAATATAAGAGGTGAAATAGTGAACAAAAGGGTCGATATAGCGGATGCATTCCATACATATTACAGCTCCCTATATGCAATTGGCAAGAGAAACCTATATCAAGATGAAAAAAAGAGACGGGAGAAAACGCAAAAATATCTAAATACCGCGAACCTGCCAAAATTACAAGAAGAACGGTTGACAGCCCTAGACATGGAGATCACTCAAGAATAAATAATAAGAGCACTCAAAGAAACGCCCAATGGGAAAAGCCCTGGACCCGATGGATTTACCATTAAATATTATAAATAATTTCAAAAATTACTGGTCCCGAGACTATGGGAATACTTTAATCAAATAGGAGAAAAGACAGAAATGCGACCTGAATCCCGATTAGCACATATCACCTTAATACCAAAACCTGGGAAAGACAAGACAATATGCTCCAACTATAGACCAATTGCATTACTAAACACAGATACTAAACTGTATGCAAAAATTTTAGCTACTAGACTTAAGGACCTAATGCCAGACTGGATTAACGCAGATCAAACTGGATTTGTACCAGGACGAGAAGGCCGGGATAACACCCTAAAAGCGATACTACTAATGCAAAAAAAAAAAAATGACACCGTAAAATCCCCAGTCCTACTACTCTCAATTGACGCCGAGAAAGTGTTCGACAGGGTGGACTGGGGATTTATGATGGAAACCCTCCAACATCTGGGGATAGGGCCAAGATTCAGACATTGGGTACAAAACCTATATAACAAACCAACGGCGATGGTGAAGGTCAACGGTAAAGTCTCCGCCCCCTTTGAAATGTATAACGGCACCAGACAGGGATGTCCGCTTTCCCCGTTACTATACATACTGACACTTGAACCTTTCTTGGCAACCTTACGGAATAACTCCAGAATAGAAGGTGCAAAAACAGGTGCGGAAGATCACAAATTAGCAGCATACGCCGACGACATCCTAATTTTCATAACAAATCCAACCTCAACTTTACCGGCTATAGCTAAAGAAATAATAAACTACGGAGAACTTTCTAATTTTAAAATAAATCCCAGAAAAACAGAAATCCTGAACATCAGTGTGGGAAAAAAGGAAGAATCAGCTTTGCAAAAACAACATACATACACATGGGTAAAGGAGCTGAGTTATTTGGGGATTAAGTTGACACCCACAATCGAGGGCCTATTTCCTGCAAACTTTATCCCGTTGTTAAATGAGGTGAAAACAGACTTAAAAAAAAACGCTACTAGAGCCCTCTCATGGAGTGGAAGAATCAACGCCTTTAAGATGGTTAACCTGCCAAAAATAACATACAAATTCCAGACGCTGCCCATAAGAATCCCACAAAGTTTCTTCAAAATTATGAAATCAATGCTGATAAAATACATCTGGAACAACAAAACCCCCAGGATAAATTACAAAACACTCACAAGAAGCAAAAAAAGTGGTGGACTAGCAGCACCAGATATAGAGAGATATTATAAATCTATAATAATAGCACGATTAGTTGAATGGGGAAATAAACATAAAGAAAAAGATAAAAAATGTATACGAGTAGAAAATAGTTTAAGCAACACTCCACTATATAAAAATATATGGATACCTCGTAAATACAGAGATTTGGGGAGAAATGTACACGAAATAACCACTAACGCCTTTCGAATTTGGGACACACTGTACAAACAGAACAAATGGATTCACAACTCACCTTTAATACCACTCACGAGCACTATTTTTTTTTTGCCGGGGAAAGTAACACGACTAGGAAACAAAATAGGAACAGCACAAATAAAAGATATTATAGAAAGGGGGAAGATTAAATCTTTTCAGAAGATAAAAGAAGAACTTGGATGGGAAATCAACCAATGGGAATATTTACAACTCCAGCACTTTATAAAATCAATTCCCACACCAATAAGAGATGGAGGAAACCTAACCCAATTTGAAAAACTATGTGCCACACAAACGCCAATAAAACATGTAACATCAAAAATATACCAAATACTGGTAGATATCGAGTCACAAGGCAAACCGGGGTATATAAAAAAATGGGAACAAGAAATAAATAAAGAATTTGAAGATCAACAACTTGGAAGAATCATAGCATCAGTACACAACACGGCAATAGATATGAACACAATTGAGATGAACTATAAATTCATCGCTAGATGGCATAAAACACCTGAAATAATGCATAAACTTCATAAGGACAACTCTTTGTTATGCTGGAGAGGCTGCGGACAGACAGGTTCAACCGTGCATATTTGGTGGAGTTGCCCTAAAATAAAAGAATACTGGAGGGAAATTCAAGTAATCTCAAAGGAAATAACCCAAGAAGAATTAGACAACAATATCTACATATGTCTGTTTCACGACTTAAAAGGCCCTAGAAACAGAAAGAAAGAAACCCTGCTCCCGCAGTTAATAAATGCAGCCAAAGGACTAATTCCAAAACACTGGCTAGATCCAAACAAACCAGACATAAAAGAGTGGTTCGAGCGAATAGATAATTATAACAAACTAGAATATTTGAGTAGTAGTGATAATAGTCAACTAGAAAAATTCAACAGAAAATGGAAACAATGGGAGAATTACAAGAGGACTAGTGTTGAGCAGAATATGCCATATTCGAATTCGCGATATATCTCGAATATATAGTCGAATATTCGACATATATTCGCTAAATACGAATATTCGTGATATTTTTTGGAGATGAAATGATTGCGAATTTTCGCTATCGCGAATGCGAATGCGAATTGCGAATTGCGAATGCGAATATTCGAGAAATGCAGAATGGAGCACTCTGATTGGCACAGAATATTCGTGATATATTACAATATAAAAATATTGCGAATATTCGAGAAATGCGGAATGGAGCACTCTGATTGGCTCAGAATATTCGTGATATATTACAATATAAAATAATTGCGAATATTCGAGAAATGCGGAAGGAGCACTCTGATTGGCTCAGAATATTCGTGATATATTACAATACAAAATAATTGCGAATATTCGGCAAATGCGGAAGGAGCACTCTGATTGGCTCAGAATATTCGTGATATATTACAATACAAAATAATTGCGAATATTCGAGAAATGCGGAAGGAGCACTCTGATTGGCTCAGAATATTCGTGATATATTACAATACACAATAATTGCGAATATTCGGCAAATGCGGAAGGAGCACTCTGATTGGCTCAGAATATTCGTGATATATTACAATACACAATAATTGCGAATATTCGAGAAATGCGGAAGGAGCACTCTGATTGGCTCAGAATATTCGTGATATATTACAATATAAAATAATTGCGAATATTCGAGAAATGCGGAATGGAGCACTCTGATTGTCTCAGAATATTCGTGATATATTACAATACAAAATAATTTCGAAATTTCGAGAAATGCGGAATGGAGTACTCTGATTGGCTCAGAATATTCGTGATATATTACAATATAAAATAATCGCGCGATATCGCTATTTGCCGAATAATCGCATTGCGATTTTTCGGCAATATAAAATGAGCGCTGCAGCTACTCGGCCCAAGGGGGTCAATTCACAAAGAGAAACGTTATTGGTTTTCTTCAGGTGTTAAATTAGCACTCCTTATTTAACGCTAGCAAACATGGTATTCACAAAAGCTATAATCGTTATTTAACACAGTCGTTATGGTTTTCAACTGACTCTTTATCCAAACGTTATTCTAACTACTCAGACGTTATTATTAAGATTCGGGACTTTAAAATAACTCTTAAGATCGTTAAATAATGCTGGAGAGATGCATTCTAGGAGCAGAAGGGGAGGAGAACAGCTGCATGTGGAAAAGAGCAGATGCAGAGAGAGAGAGAGAGACACAAGCAAGACACATGGAGATTGAGCATGTGATGTGCAAAACTTCTAGTGTGTGCTTTTCTAAAGCCATGTGTATTTCCTCATACAGAGAATAAATCATGGGAGATGATAATCGGAATTTAGCTATCACCTGGGTTTCAGAAAAGTCATCCAAAATAGTATGTGAAGGGAATACACGTTTATAAATCTGAACAACATTCTAACATGTTCTTCTTCACCTCTGGATAATTTTAAGTTCAAATAGAGCACTATTCTAGCTTGCCCAACACTACACTACACTACAAAAATCGCCAAAAGCTTCCTCTAACAACAAAATATCGCCTGGGAAATGTCATAACGCCACCCTGAGGGAGGTGTTAATTTAACGATTGCTTAACGATTGATAACTGTCCAAAAAATCTTTGTGAATTGCACTTCTGTACATATTTAACGATTTGAATCTTTAAAATAACGATTTGAATCTTTAAAATAACGATTTGACTCTTTAATAAGGATCCACACCTTAAAATATCGTTTCTGTGTAGGAAAACGTTATTTGATGATTTTTCAGAGCGTTAAATCGTTTAGTGAATTGAACTAGCTTCAATAACGTGCAAAATCGTTAAAATAACACTCGCAATCTGAAAATAAAGCTTTGTGAATTGACCCCAAGGTCTCTAATCATACCAGCAATGCTTTTAGACGTCGATGGGGATCTCTAGGATGTGATCTGTTCTAAAAAAAAATTGAAAACATTCGAATATTCGAAATAGCGAATATTCGCCACGATATTCGCGTTATTCGCGAATACTCGAATATGCAATATTCGTAGCGAATATTCGCAGTGCGAATATTCGTGAGCAACACTAAAGAGGACGCCAGAATACACAATAAAAATGTTTGATTAGAAGGAAGCGGGGAAGGGGGAGGAATGGGGGGGGAGAAGGTGGAAAAAGAAGAAGGGGGTGTGGGAGGGGAGGAAAGATAAGGAGAAAAGGGGGGAGAGAAGGGAAAAGAGGAAAGAAGAAAGAAAAAATAAAAAAAAAAAGAGAAAAAAAGAGTCTAGAAACAAACCACACAGGGGGGGGGGGGGAGAGGGGAGGGGGGGAGGATAGATATTGTTGAAGATAGGCTAGAGAGCAGGAGGAGCGAGACTAAAGAGAGGAAGGGTAGATGTACAAGAGGAAATTTATTTGTGGAAGAAAAAGAAAAAAAAAAAAAAAAGAAAACAAGGAAAGAAAACTAAACCAAAAATGAATAAATAAAATATAAACTCACAAATGATGCATTACCGAAGTGGAGATAACGGCCTCTCTCTACGTGAAAACACGAGTGACTCTCTGGATATGGTAAAGTCTGATGTGAGAAAAGAAAAAAAAAAAGAAAAAAAAAAAAAACATCAAATGACGCAGACCCAACATAAACAGAGACTGTATCCGGCCGGGTCTCGGCTTGCCAGATTTAACAACGATACGGTGCCTGCGCATGTCTACGTCATCACTCGGGAATACAGCGATTTATAGGGAAACAATGCAGGTAGGCAAAAATGACACATAGCATGTGATTAAGGAGATTAGGAGACGTATTTAAATGTAAAGTAACTTTTTTGGGTATACAACCACTTTAATGTAGATCTTACCCCACCACTAGGTTGCTATGAAAGCTAAGGATGAGCTGTCTCGGACATCTCTCTGGTCTGTCAAATCTAATAAAGCATGATACGGCAAAGGTACTTGCACCGGTGTTAGCTCCAATATATAACCAAAATGAATACATGCATGTGGGGGCATTGGTAGGATTGGAAAATACTTTGGGCACCCCAAATAGAGCAGTAAGGCTCCACTCACACATTAGTAGGGAGCCTTGGGAGATTATATGAATTATACGCAGTGGGGGTTTCCAACAATTACCTGCAGCCAGAAGCCCCATGGAAAGCAATAAGAGAATGACAGCTCCCTCAGCTAACTGTGGTTGCTCGCATGTAGTCACTCAAGCAGTGATTACCTGTGAATGGCTGGCCTTAGATGTGAACTGTTTGTCTTTAGGGCCAATCATTTGCAAGTAATTGCTCAATGCAATAGGCTGTGATTAGCTCTGGAAGCTGTCAGCCTCCAATTGGTTTCAGGTCGGGTTCACATACTGTATGTGCGGCCACATGTGCCCGGGCTCTGGTGTGTGCTTGTTCACTGGTTCAGGGTCAATTCAGGTCAGAATTTTTGCCTAAATTTGCCTAAACCCAGACTCAATGGGTCTTCCATCCCGCAGTATACATGTGCACTGCCGAAAAATGTGTTCATTTTAATTTTCGTTTTATTTGTTTTTTAGCTTTTTTTCTGCAGAAATTGTGGAAATTCAAAAATTTGAAATTCTGAAATTCAAAAATTTGAAATTCTGAAATTCTGAAATTTGAAATTCTGAAATTTGAAATTCTGAAATCTGAAATTCAAAAATTCAGAATTTGGAAATTTGAAAATTTTCGAATTCTGAATTTTCTCATTTTCTAATTTCCGATTTTTGAATTTCTGATTTTCGAAATGTTAGAATTTCCGAAATGTTCAAATTTCCCAATTTCTGAAATTTTCGAATTTCAGATATATCCGAATTTCAGAAATTTCCGAATGTCAGAAATTTCCGAATTTCAGAAATTTCCGAATTTCAGAAATTTCAGAAATTTCAGAAATTAGAGTGGGGCTACATGTATGCCAAATGTGGGGTCCAGGGGACCTACGGCTGGCTGGTACTGGTGCCCAGATTCTGGGAGGATCAGGCGCAAAAAGGTGACTCGAGTATAAGCCGAGGGGGGCATTTTCGGTACAAAAAAAATTGCTGAAAAACTTGGCTTATACTCGAGTATATACGGTATATAAATTTTTCAGACGAAAACGGAATTCCGAAACTAAATATTTCAGTGTGCACATGTCTAGTATATACAGTGTATTGAACTTTTCTGAACTACAACTTGTTTTATGTCTTTATTGCCTAAGATAAATGTGCAGAATGATGTATTTTTCAGTAATTATCATATAGTGGAGATAGCTCAGTGGCGTCTTTATGATAAACTTAACTGATATTCGATGTTATAATCATAACCATTGGATATACGGACCTTGTTTGAAAAACAGTACGACTTTTATGGCGCTGACACAAAGGCCAAACATTTTGTTTTGTTAAAGGGTATATTCTGGTGTTATTGTTAAGATAGAAGCTTGGAAGCATGGATATGGACTATTTGGTGTTGTTTTTCGAAAATGTAACCATTTGAATACACCAGGCCACACTTCACCAGTTTTCCTGCCATTCATCTAAAACAAGTGGAGAAATTAGGAATGTGACCTGCTTACATGTAATCGCTCAAGCAGTGATTACGTTTGAATAATCTACCTTGGATGCAGACTATTTGGCCCAGATTCTTAAAGCAATTACGCCTGTCTAACTGGTGTTAGACAGGAGTAATTTCAAATTTTGCGCGCCGTATCACTAGTTTGAATCCTCGTAAGCCTTCGGATCTACGCTGCGATATTTTTGCGGCTGCTGGGAGGAGTTTGCGTCGTTTTCATGCGTCGGGATATGCAAATGACTTTTTACGGCGATCCACGAAGGTACGAGTGTCCCTCGCAATCGCCTACGTCATTTTTTGGCTACATAATGTTAGAGGAGCTTTGTGCTGGTCTAACAGTGCGTAACCCATGTAAAGTATGGCCGTCGTTCCCGCGTCAATTTTAAAATATTATTTTTTTTTTAACGTAACTCGTTCGGGAATAGGAATGTACGTAAACGACGCTACTACGACGTGACGACGTGTTTTCGCGCAATGCACGGTGGGAAATTTGCGAACGGAGCATGCGCAGTTCGATCGCTGCGGGAACGCGCCTATTTTAAATGCTTCACGCCCCCTACTCGCGCGGATGGATTGCGACGGGAGAAATACACTACGCCGACAAAATCTACCTGGATTCCACGTAGAGCCAGGTAAAAAACGGCAGCGTAGTGTATTTCTGATACTCTACGAGAATCTAATTCTCTGTGAATCTGCCACTTTGCGTCTAGGGTCAATCATTCAAAAGTATCGTATATACTGGTGTATAAGTCAAGTTTTTCAGCACTTTTTTTGTGCTGAAAATGCCCCCCTTGGCTTATACTCGAGTCACCCTTTTGCCCCTGATCTCCCAGACTTTGGGAACCCGGCCCCAAACTTGGCACACATATAGCCACTCTTCCTCTACAAGTGTGCAAAGTTTTTTGTCCGGGGGACCTACGGCTCGGGAGCACCGATGTTTCAAAGCCGGGCACCCCTTCCGTAGACTTGGATGTTAAACGGTTATTTCTCAGATATTTTTGGGGACCCGGCTATTGACCGGCCGTAGGTCTCCTGGACCCCAAACTTGGCACACATGTAGCCCAAGTTCTCCTTTACAAGTATGCTGTCCGGGGCACCTATGGCCGTGGAGCACCGATATTTCAAAGCCGGGCACCCCTTCCATATACTCCCATGTTAAATGTAAGTCTAGTCATGGACACAGTGAGGCATGGGCACAGTGAGGCATGGGCACAATGAGGCATGGGTACAGTGAGGCACAGTGAGACATGGGCACAGTGAGGCATGCAGATGGACACCCTATGCTTATACTCGAGTCAATAAGTTTTCCCATTTTTTTTTTTGTGGTAAAATTAGGTGGCTCGGCTTATAATCGGGTCGGCTTATTCTCAAGTATATACCATAATTGCTTAATGAGTATTCAATGCGATGGGCTGTGATTAGCTCTGGAAGCTGCCAGACTATAATTACTTTCAATAGTGATTTTGCCCGCAGATAATTGTTGGCAACTCCTGTTGATAAATCACTATTCTCAAGTGTGAATGGGGCATAAGGAGGGGTTTAAAGGGTCATGGTAAAATAAAAGACTTCTTGTACCCCTAAAATATGCTTTAAATTATGTGTCTCAAGCAAGTGTCTCGCAGACATTCAGTCAGCTGGCTAATGGATAAAAAACAGTGCATTACTTGCTACTAACCTCTAATCTCTGAATTACTAACACCTGCACTCTGCGTTACTTACTTCTGACCCCTGTACTCCACATTACATACTGCTGACCTCTAAACTCTGCTCAACTAACTCCTGACCCTAGCATTCTGCATTACTTACTCCTGGTCAATACACTGTGTTATCTACTACTGACCTCTGCACTCTGCCTTACTTCTGTCTCCTTCACCGTACTTTACAAAGTACTGATATCTTCACTCTGCATTACTTACTCTGAACTAGAGTTGAGTGGACACCTGGATGTTCGGGTTCGGCGGGTTTGGCCGAACTTCGGAAAAAAGTTTGGGTTCGGGACCCGAACTTGACCCCGAACCCGAACTTCATTGAAGTCAATGGGGACCCAGAATTTTGACTACTAAAATGCCTAAAAAAGAAACGAATGGAAAGGGCTAGAGGGCTGCAAATGGCAGCAAAATGTCGGAAAGAGAATGGCAAGTACTCTGCAAACAAATTTGGATAGGGAAATAACTTAAAATAACATAAAATACATAAAAATAAACTGTCAAATAAAGTGTCATTTCTGAAAGGAAAAAAAAAGTCATTTAAAACCAGCTTTGCGGCTATAATGAATTGTCGGCTTCGGCAATTCAGAGAGGATTCATTCATAAAAAATAAAAAAAAGCGTGGGGGTCTCCCCAAATTTAATTACCAGGCCCTTCAGGTCTGGTGTGGATTTTAAGGGGAACTCCACCCCAAAAAAATGTTTTTAAATGGCGTGGAGTTCCCCCAAAAATCCACACCAGACCCTCATCCGAGCACGTTAACCTGGCCGGCCACAGAAAAGAGAGGGGAACAGAGTGCGGCCCCCCTCTCCTGAACCGTACCAGGCCACATGCCCTCAACATGGGGAGGATGTCCCCATGTTGATGGGGATAAGGGCCTTATCCCTACAAACCTAGCCGGTGGTTGTGGGGGTCTGCGAGTGGGGGGCTTATCAGAATCTGGAAGACCCCTTTAACAAAGGGGACCCCAGATCCTGGCCCCCCATGTGAATTGGTAATGGGGTACACTGTACCCCTACCATGTCATGAAGGAAGTGTAAATTCTTGTAAAAAAAAAAACACACAGACACCGTAGAAAAAAGTCCTTTATTGATAAAAAAAATCCAGCGGTGGTAATCCACTCTCGCGACGGGTGATCTCTCCAGCGACGGGTGATCGGTCCAGCGATGAGAAATCCATCCAGAGCAGCGTCGCCAACCTTCTCTCTCCGCTGGACACAGCCCAGCGGAATGACGCGGCCGGAGCTTTGACATTTCTTATATAGGGGAGGCGGGGCCACATGACGAAATGTTAAAGCTCTGACCACGTCATTCCGCTTGGTTGCCTACCCCTGGTATAATTGGATGAATGCATGCAGTAAACACACACATTTCCAGTAGCTGAAAGCTACATTTTGTTTTTGGTATTTAAAGCAGGCACCCTGAGGAAACATTAAGGCAATTCCTTCCCTAACATGTCACGCTTTAAACTTGCGCACACTCATGGAATGGCACCAAACTTTGGTACTTAAAAATCTTCATAGGCGACGCTTTAAAATTTTGTACAAGTTACCAGTTTAGAGTTACAAAAGGGGTTTTGCAATCAGAATTATTGCTCTCGCTCTAACGGCGTTACCTCATATGTGTGGTTTGAACGTTGTTTACATATGCGGCGCAACGTACCTATGCATTCATTTCTGCATGCCAGCACGAGGGGACAGGGGGCACTTAAATGATATTTTTTTTTTGTTTATTTTATTTATTTATTTATTTTTTACACTTTCCCTTTACATTTTGATCACTTCTATTCCTTATGCAAGGCATATAAACATCCCTTTTACTAGGAATAGGGCCTCTTTACAGTGAAATATGGGATCTATACTGTGATTCCGTGTACACACGATCGGTCCATCTGATGAAAACGGTCTGATGGACCGTTCTCATCGGTTAAGAGTGGAGAGTGGAGCTGTGGTGGCTCAACGTGATTGGCACTGCGCTGACAAGCCGTTCACCTCTGCAGCCCAGGGTTTGGATCCCGGTCTTGGCTACATGTGAATTGGTGGTCTTAGCCCGGCTCCCGGTGGGTGTGCTATGCAAGGTACGCCTGTGCTTAGTACGCTCACCCCCCCTCCCCATAAAAACCACCACACTTGCACGCACACAAAATTGGTTTAACACGCACGCACTTTGGCCATGCGGTCTCCTAAAAAAGAGAGGCGAAGGACCTGCGGAGCGGGCCAGAGGGACTCATAGGGGGGAGTCCCTCTGCCCCGTTGGGCTCCCAAGCGGAGCAGGTAGGGCGGGGTGAGTGGGAGTCCCTCCCTTACACCTGCCATTTCCACCCGGGGGCATGGAGAAGATGGCAGATTGCCTCTGGGGGGAGGGTCTGCCTACTCCCAAGTCCGGCTCCTCTCTCTCACGCACAAAATACACTTTAAAAAAAAAAACGATGAAGCTGACTGATGGTCTGATGTGCTTACACACCATCGGTTAAAAAAACAATTGTGTCAGAACGCGGTGACGTAAAACACAACGACGTGCTGAAAAAAAGGAAGTTCAATTCTTTCCAAGCATGCGTCGACTTGATTTTTAAGCATGCATGGATTTTTACCGGATGATCGATCGTGCCTACAAATGATCGTTTTTTTGCTATCGGTTAGGATCCATTGGTTAAATTTAAAACAAGTTGGCTTTTTTTTAACCAATGGTTAAATAAACCGATGGTGCCCACACACGATCGGTTTGGACCGATGAAAACGGTCCATCAGACCGTTCTCATCGGTTTAACCTATCGTGTGTACGCGGCATAAGTCTCCAGAGATATCGCCTGTAGGCTGAAAAAACATGAAATTTAAAAAGAAAAACGATCTCGGCCTCCCAGCCGAAACAATTGCAGTGTTTACATCTGCTGAGGCTGAGCATAACTTCATAACATTGCGCCCAGCCTCCGAAGGTCATAGAGAAGGCCAAGGAACATCTTTAATGCATTCTCTGCTTTAAGGTAAAAAAAACTTCAGGGTGCAACTCCGGCCCCCCTTATATTTTCCGGATCTCGATCCAGTGATGTGCGCGAGAGAAGAGGCTCTCTCTGCTCTCTCCCCCCTTATTGGTTTAGACACAGCAGTGGGAGCCATTTGCTCCTGCTGCTATCAATCAGAGCCAGTGAGGGGGGAGTGGGTTGCAGGGCTGAGCCGCACTCTGTGCGTCTTATGGAGGCAAGCATGCACAAGTGCCCCTGTAACAAGTGGCTTGCTATGGGGCTATCCAGCAGGGGGAGGCATACCTCCCAACATTTTGAGATGGGAATGAGGGACACCTACTAGCAAAAGTATGTAGGCATAGGACATGCCTCCTGCCACACACCCTTAGGAGCATTAACCCCAAAAAAGATTCACAAGGGCTTTTTTTTTTTACCACTACTACTTCTTTACATTGGCTTTTAAAATTTACAAATGCAGCACATTAGAATTTGGATGAAAACTTTAGCACTGGGAAAAAACACTTTTTGAAAGATAAAAAGTGTATAGAGATCAGACCAAATGAGAGGGAAATGAGGGGGAAAGTAGGACAGAGGGACATTGCTCCAAATCAGGGACAGTCGCTCGAAATCAGGGACTGTTGCTCAAAATCGGGGACTATGGGGGAGGAGTCAGGAGCGCCAATGGGGACCCCGAGAAAAGCAGGATTGAGGCTGCTCTGTGCAAAACCATTCCAAAGAATGTATTAGCATACCATGTTTGTTCTTTAAAAAAAATAACCTTTAGAATCTCTTTAAAGTCAACATTATAGGATGTTAGGAACTGATCAACCTGGCTTTGCAATATGAGCTGAAATCACTTTTTTATTATTCAGAAATGTAATTTATCAGGAAGACGCTGTTGAGATTATACTGCAATAAACGCTTGGCTGATAAAATGGCAATTATGATCTCTTGCACACAAGTGCGTAACAGCAGTGTTGTCATATCATATCAATTGACATAATCTGTCTGCCAAAATATATGATAACAACGGAGATAAGACAGAAGGTGATTACTGTCATTCCAGGACAGGGTAAGCAACCTTTTGAGCACAGTGTGTCGAAAAATGTTTTCACAGAAATGAGCATGCCGATTTTATAACAAAAAAAATTCAACTTCACACTCTTCACAAAAATGATTTTTTATAAAGTAAATGCTGTAAAACTACTTAAGTAGTAGTGAGAGAAATAAAACATCCTTCACACCTCAGATCACTGTACCCCCTGTCCCACCACTGTACTCCCCTGCTTTTCTGTCCCACTACTGTTACTCCCTGCTCATCTGCTCTACCACGTACCCACGCTCTTCTGTCTCACCGCTGAACTTATCTGCTCATCTGCCCCACCACGTTACCCCTGCACATATGTACCACCTCTGTTCCACCTCCTCTTTTGCCCCACATGTGTAACCCCTGCTCATGTGTTATCAACCAGGGCTTTTTTTCAGCAGGTCCGTGGGGGAACGCAGTTCCGGCACCTCCAGAACTGAATTGCATTGGGTGCTGGGGTGTGCTGGAGGGTAATTTTTGCTGGCTGTTGAGGAATCTATTGTTGCTGGAGGGGATCTATTTTTGGGGAGGAAGGAGGTCTACTGTTGCTAGGGAGGACTTCTGTTTCTCGTGAGAAATCTATTGTTGCTGGGTGTGGGTCTTATGTTGTAGGGGGGTCAATCAATGCTGGGAGGGATCTACTGTTGAGGGAAGGGTCTTTGTAGCTGGCTGCTGGAGGGTCTATTGATGCTGGCTGCTGGGGAATCTATTGTTTCTCGATGGATCACCAAAGAAGCTTATGTACCAAATTTTGGCACAGAGCCAGGCGTGTTTGGCATTGTGATTTTTGACGCAATTTTAGTACGTTTTGGTGCACCATTAAGAAATAATGGCATTGCAACTGTGTCCTGTGTTTTGCTGCGATTTTGAAATCTCAGGCAGAATTTAACTATTTTGCTCATGATTTCAGTACACTCAGGTGTGAATGGAGTCTAATGTTGCGTACAGACGATCGGACATTCCGACAACAAAACCGTGGATACATTTCCAACGGATGTTGGCTCAAACTTGTCTTGCATACACACGGTCACACAAATGTTGTTGGAAATTCTGAACGTCAAGAACACGGTGACGTACAACACTACGATGGCACTAGAAAAGGGAAGTTCAATACCAGTCGTGTTAGTAGAAGTTTGGTGAGAGACGAATTGCGCTTTTCAGCCTCATGCGTTTCAGTCCGTTACAGCGTGACAAATGTTCTATCTCCATTAGTTTTACCAGACTGAGCTCTTCCGTCTCGTACTTGATTTAGAGCATGCGTGGAGTTTTTTGCATCAAAATTTCCAACACGCAGTCACGCTCAGAATTTCGAGAACGGGTTTTGTTGTCGGAAAATTTGCGAACCAGCTCTCAAATTTTTGTTGTGAGAAATTCTGACAACTGTCCGATGGAGCCTACACAACTGTCGAAATTTCTGACCAAAAGCTCCCATCGAACATTTGTTGTCGAAAATTTCGAGCGTGTGTACGCGGCATTAAAGTTGCTTTTCTCCCCATATTGTGTAATCTCAAGCCACCAGGACACAGAAGAGATGTAAAGGGTGAGCGAGCAGTGGCGACCCGTCCATTAGGGGGAGCAGGGGTGCCCCCCTTAACCTCCTTAGAGGTATTCCCGAGTCATGCTCAGGGTAAATTTTACATACCAAAAGCGGGTATCCCTGGAGCCTGACTCAGGATCGCATTGCAGGATGCAGGGGAGGAGTTACTTACCTTGTCCCTGGATTCTGCGATGTGTCCCCGCCGCTGTGTGCAAGCTCCTCCGCTGTGTCTCCTCGCTTGATTTCACAGTGCCGAACTCCGTTCCCTGCGACGTTGTGGCGCACGGGGACGGAGTTCGGCGGCCAAATTCAAAATTGAAACACACTATATACGTAGCATACTGTGTAATTTACAGATTACCAGTACTGTATCAAATAATTACACACCCGCATTTGTCCCAGTGGTCTGTCCAGTGTTCTGCATGCACTTTGTATATTATAAAAACTGTTCTTTCTGCCTGGAAACTGGAGATTGTCCATAGCAACCAAAAGTGTCCCTTTACATCAAAAAGTGCTTTTAGGCCAGCTAGAAAATCAGCGATAATAAATTAGAATCACTTGCAGAATTGAGCGATAGCGATTTGTGGGGAAATTCGTCATCAAACAATAAAAGTAATGACAGCGATTAATTCTGCAACTGAGCACATTAGTATTTTGTTATAATTATTTATAGTTATTTATTATATTATAATTTATGATTTTGTGTTTCAATCTTTATCATACCCGGGATGTCTACTAGACTCTTGTTTGGATATATTTAAATGAGTTGTTCCTAGAAATTGCAGGCCTACAATATAAAACGCCAAGTTTCCATGCAAAAATAATTGTACCGCTTTCAGCACCTAAAACCAGAAAGAATCATACCGCCGGGGTAACCTGCAGATTGACCTACGTGATGACCTGACCCCTGAACCAGACAATCCCCCCTAACCGAGGTTACCCCATCTTCTGAGGGAAGAGCAGCCAGCTCACATTAGGCATCTTTGCACATTAAACACACACATTAAATCATGGCACAATGAGAATGCATGCATGCACACTCCACTGTGGTCCCTAGCACAGACACATCACATCTCATCACTAATTGGATTAGCACAAGCCCACCATGCTGGGCTTGTGAGCAGGCGCAGCCAACGCGCACGCCACGGCTCAATTATGTCACTGTACATTCATACACCATTCAAACGGACCTGGGAATCACTTCTCCCTGGTCCTGGGGGCCCTTCTCCACCAAAACTGAAGGGTGACACACCCTTTGCTGGCATGAATATCACCCCCACATTCCAAAAACATTCACATCACAAAAAAAAAAAAAAAGTCCAGCAAAAAAAGAAAAAAAAGGGGAAAAACAAATTAATGCCGTTGGCGTGAGCCACGCCTGGGGCGCCCGCGGCCATGGCCCCGGCTCCTCAGGGAAGACTCATGGGAGGGGGGGTAATCCGGGGAAGGAGGAGCAGCCCCTGGTCTCTGCCCACCTGGCGGCCTGCCCTCCAAGGCCACGGCAATTCTGGTCAGGCCAGCACCTAGTGTTGCCGTGTTTTCCTGGATAGCCTGGGTGAGGGCCCTCACATCCTGCCCAACGTCTGCTGTTGTAGTCTGCAGTGCGTTTAGGCAGTTTGTAAGAGCCCGGGAGTGGCAGTCCAGGTCCCCAAGCGTATCCTTTATGGAGGACAGGCTCTCCTCCATCCGCCCCAAGGTCTGGCTGACCTGTCCCAGATGGCGGGGTCTGAAGGGCCTTGGTCCCTCTCAGATTGGCGGACAGAAGCTCGGCCACCCCCCCTGGTCTTCTGGGGATGACTTCCTGCCTCCAGCTGAGGCTTGTGGCCAGGGAGAAGGGGAGGCCCTTGGGAGAGGAGCCCTGTTGGGGGAGGAGTGGGAGGGCTGGCTGCTGCCAGCCAGAGAGG
>JAJQKJ010002871.1:0-68787 GCA_029574335.1 Rana kukunoris | reverse complement strand
TCTGAAGACCCTTTCAGCGCAATTCCTGTATTCACATAGCAGTTGCGCGTAAACTTGCGCCAGAGTAACGATAATGCGCTGGCGTAACCCGACGCAAGTGGAAAGTGGGTGGTGATCATATGTAAATGATGGGCGGAGCCCGGCGCAGAGGCTACGTTCAGCGCATCATCCACGGAGCATGCGCAGTGGTGCGGCTCCACTCGCCCCCTTGTGCGCATGCTCACAACTTCCGTCGGGCACCACTTCCTGGGAAACGTCAGCGCAATGCGTTCCGCTGGGCGCTTAAAAGCGCTGGCGGAAACGCCATTCGCGGCGCAAAGTAGTTCCGTTTCCCCACCCCAGGGAAGATACTTTTGCTCTGTAATGGCTGCTCCGCTACCCCCAGAGAGAGGGAGGAACCTCAAACTTTAATACCCAGTAGATTCTCACTGTCATTATTCTCGGCTATGGAGACGGAGAATGAATTTCTCCATGGGAAAAAAAAGCCGGAAGACCAGCCGGGAGAGGAAGCAGGGCATCCTGGAGTCGATTGCTGCCAGGGTCAATGTCCTGGGGTACTCCACCGGACTGCTGGGGACATACAAAAGAAAATAATGACCTGCGGCGCAAGGTGAGGGACAAGGTGGCCTCCATCAGGAGGTATGAGAGGGCACAGGTGGTGGTCCCCCATGTCCTGTCACCCTGACCGCAGAGGAGGAGGTGGTTGCTCGGGTGCCTGGAGAGGGAGCAGGTGGAGGGGGTCGCAGGCTATGACTCCGTGGAGGAAGGCACAAGGACAGGTAAGTGTTTTTTAATCCCCTATTTGATGTTTTGCATTTGGGGGGGGGGGTACATGTGCCAAGTGTGTGGGACCACCAACATGTGTCTGCTTTGTGTCATCCACAGATGACGGAGCTGGGCCATCATCTGTCAGCCTGCATTCCACCCCATCCCCCCCACGCCATCATGTTCCCGAGCCACTGGGTGGTGAAGAGGTTGTGGAGGAGGAGTGTGGACACACCAACCTGCCGAGGTGGTTGTGGAAGATCCTGCTGTGGCAGAGCGGACTTTTCTTTGGTTTTGTCTGTCTCCTCCCCTTCTCCTGGCCCGTCTGTTGTCCCCTCCCCCATCCTTGGAAGCCCCTCAAGGGCGACTCCTTCCACCCGAGGATATCCATCTTCTGGCCCCAGGAAGGCGACCCAGAAGACCAGGGGGGTGTCTGATGGTGTCCAGGACCAGTTGGCGAGGGATCACGCCAGACAGACAGAACAAATGGGGGCCATAGCGGTGCACTTGCAGAAAGTGTCTGACAGCCTGGGCTCCGTTGCCAACCTCAGCAACGCAGTGCAGGATGTCAGCTCTAATTGCGCTGCAGTGGTCACCACTTTGGGGGGAGGTGCAGGGGGATATCCAGCACCTCACTGCAGCCGTCCAGGCCAACAGTGCTGCCATCCGGGAGCAGGGGAGGCTGAGTCGGGGGCCCAGCATTACCAGGTGACCCGTCAGCTCCGGATGCAGGCCCAGACCAACAGTTACCTTGGACGGATAGCCAGGGCCTTGGAGGGCACGCAGGCCACACCTGCCAGGAGTGGCCCACCTGGGGATCAGCCACCTCCAGATGCCCCCCCACCCCCACCCACTCCATCCAGGAAGCTGCGGAGCCAGAGAGGGGCCCCCAGAAGAAGCCCCGGCATCCCCGATGAGGCCTTTTTTTTTGTTGCTGGTTTTATATTATTGTTTTTCACATACTCAGGTCATGAGTTTATTTTTTATTTTTCTCAGGTTATGAGATTATTTTTCTTTTATTGATCAGGATATGATCTTTCTAATTTATTTTTGTACTGCACACGGTCAGGAGTGCAGGGGACAGTGTGAATGGTGTGTGAATGTGAGAGGGTGGCACTCCTGAAAGTAAGGGGTGTCACCCTCGGCCGTGGTGGTGAAGTGAACCCCACGCTGAATGAATGATGTGTGAAAGGTGTGTGAATGGACAGTGAATCATTGGGGCCTTGACGCTGGCGTTACTGCTCCCAACTCCTACATGCTGGACTTGGGCTAATCCAATGCGATGTGGATGTGGTGTGTGTGATCTAGGGACATTAGTGGTGTACACGCGTGCACTGTCTGTGTGATTAATGTTTTGGTTTAGTGTCCAAAGATGCCTACGGCGAGGACCCTCCTGACTGCTCTTCCATCAGCAGACTGGGTGTCCTCTGGCAGGGGGGGACTGTGTGGGTCGGGGGTCAGGTCATCACGTATGTCAATATGCAGGCCTTTTTTCATAGCAAAGTTATGTAGTATGCAACATGCACCGATGATCTGACACACAAAGGTAGGGGAATACAATAGGGCCCCCCCAGACTTATCCAGGCATCGGAAACGGGACTTCAGGAGCCCAAATGTTTGCTCACCACTGCACGGGTTTTGATGTGTGCTTCATTGTATTTTCTCTCCTCTGGTTTGGGGTTCCGGAAGGAGTCATTAGATGGGGTCCCAATGCATATGCAGAGTCACCTGTAAGGTAAAAGACAGGAGAATGTTAGTCATGCATGTGCGATTTCTGTTGTGCATGACGGAGAGGGATAGTCATGCCTGACTCCCATGTCACTCACCAACCAGCCAACTGTCCCCATACATGTTCTGGTTAAATTCTGCTGGGATGGGGCTCTGACGGTATATAAAACTGTCATGGCTGGACCCGGGGTGTTTGGCACGGACGTGCCATATGAGGCGTTGGGCATCAGCTATCACCTGTACGTTGATGGAGTGCCAATGCTTCCGATTGCGGTATATGTGCTCTGTGGCACTGGGGGCTGTAGGGCCACATGTGTGCAATCAATGGCCCCACAGTGCGTGGGAATCTGGCAATGTTGTAGAAATCTGTCATTGCCTTCTGCCGCAGCTCCTCAGTGGTGGGTCTGATGAACTGGTTGGACATGCGTCTGAGGATTGCAGGGACAACATGGTGCACACATCTGCTTATGGAGGACTGTGACATCCCAGCCACCACTCCACTTGTACGCTGGAATGATCCACTTGCAAGGAAATGGAGTGTTGCCAGTACCTTCACCAGTGGCTGCACTGCTTGTGATCGGTGTGTTGGGCTGGTGATGTCATCCTGCAGGGTTGTGGTTAGTTCAAGTATTGCATCTGGGCTGAATCTGAAGAGGCGATACACCTCCTCATCCCCCATGCCAAAGAGGTTCATACGAGTGCGGTATATCCTCTCACGTGCCCGCCTTCTTGGTTCCAGGGGACCCATCAGTAGTTCTAGGACCACGAGTGCCCCTGGCATGTTGGCACACAGAGGTGTTGTGTCCTTGCAAGTGGGGGTGCTCAGCTAGCTCCGATCGTCGGTAACGCTGCTGTAGCTGCTCTCCTGCTGACCTGTGACCGTCTGGAGTAAAGATAAAGCAGCTTTTTGTAGAAATAACTTTGCGCCGGACGGACGAGATACGCGCCGGCGCATGTAGCCAGCGTATGGTGCTAATCCGTTCGTGAATTGAGAAAAATCCCTCATTTGCATATTTGCAGGGGAAATCAATGGGCGCGACTGATGCGCCCAGCGAAAATAAACGCTGACGATACTCTGGCGTCGGAACGTTCCGCCGGTCGCAAATGAGCCGTTATTGGGCGCATCTAGTTTGGTGGGTACGGGCACATAGAAACGTCGGCGCATCAGCACAGTTACGCGGCGCATATCCAAATACTCCAGCGCAAGTGTTCCTGAATCTGGCCCCCTGTCTCTATCTATCTAGACACCGTGGGGTAGATTCATGTAAAATGGCGCATCGTTGCTCCGGCGTGGCGCATCTTTTTTCCGCTATGCCGTACCAGCGGTGAGAGGCATGTACTGTATTCATCAATTTTCCACTCACCTGCGTAGCGGTTTTTCGACGGCGTAAGGCGGCGGAACTGTAAGTGGGCGTCAACACATGCAAATGATGGTCTGACGGTGGCGCGGCGAGATCTGCACGGTGTATCTTAAAACGGCGCATGCGCACTGATGTTACCTGCCTGGCTGGCTCCTTTGCACATGCGCAGTACGGTGCGACGTCACCACCAAGATCCGCCGCACCACTTCCTACTAGTGCATAAATACGCACACAGAAGCGCCACTCCCTTGCAAAGCGTGACCAGCATTTTTTTTGGAATTGCCAGGGCTTTTGCTTTTAGGATGGCTGCACAAGACACTGCCGGTGACCGCAGAATGTTTAATTTCAGCCCTCAGGAGAAGGCTGTGATCACTGATGCGCTCTCCCAACATGGGTCCCGCCTCTATGGGCCACAGAGTGCCCACACTGGCAAAGCGGAGAAGACACGCATTTATGCGGAAATCACCAGGCAGGTGAATGTTGTTGGTGTGGCAGAGAGGGAGCCCAAGCATATCCGCAAAAAAAATTAATGACATGCGGAGAGTGGTCAAAGACAAACTTGTGGCCATCAGAAAGCATGCCAGTGGCACAGGAGGAGGACCAGCCACAAGAATGACCCTGACTGCAGAGGACATGGTGGTGGCCAGTTTGCTGGATAGGGAGCTGGTGGAGGGTCTTCCTGGCTTTGAATCAGGGAGCAGCCTTTGAGGTCAGGTAAGTCTGTTTTATCTGTTTTGTGGTGAGTTGCATGGGTGGGGGGGGGGAATACATGTGACAAGTGTGTGGCTCCTCCAACATGTGTTTGTTTTGTGTCATCCACAGATGTGCAGGATGGAGCTGGCCCGTCAGTTGATGCAGGGCGACCCACCCCATCCATGGTGGAGATCGCCCCTACAGCAGTGCTTGAGGAGGTTGAGGAGGAGCACGTCGGGGTAGAAGAGGCTGCTGTCTATATTCTGGAGGAGACCCCCATACCTGGCCACTCCCAAAACACCCCCCCATGCAGGATTCCCCTTCAAGGGACACCATCCCCTCCAGGGATTCCCCCTCAAGGGACACCATCCCCTCCAGGGATTCCCCTTCAAGGGACCTCCCCTACACCCGTCCTCCAGCCTCTCAGGCCTCTAGGAAGGCAACGAGGAAAACCAGAGGAGTCCCTGATGATTTTGAAGATCACCTGGCAAGGGACCAGACAAGACAGACCCGCCATATTGGTTCTCTTGCGGGTGATCTTCATCGGGTGGCAGATAGCCTGGCGTCCTCGGCCGAGAGCCAGGCTGCTTGCACTGTGGCAGTGCAGGAAGCTATCACCCAGCAGGCTGGGCAGAATACTGCAATAAATGATAGCCTGCAGGACGTTGTGGGGAACGGGGCAGCCCTTCTGTCCTGCCTGGTGGACCTGCAGACCACCACATCTGACCTGGTCACCGAGGTCCGGAGCCTGGCAGCTGCTGTCCGTGAGGGGAGGCAGACACGGCGACAGCAGCGCAGCAATACTACCCGCCGGCTGCGGATCCAGGCTGCCACCAATACTTACCTCCACCGGCTAGCCGTGGCAATGGAGGGCAGCCAGGCAGCCAGGGAGAGACTGGTTGAGGTTCAACCACCTGCCCCCCCAGCCCCCCCACCTGTGGCTCGCCCCAGGCAACTGCGCCCCAGGAGCCTAGGGACAAGAAGAAGCCCACGACAGGGCCGTTGATGTTTCTCTAATTATGTTTTATACTCAGATTCTGATTTATATTTTTGTTTATCTCCCTGCACACGGTGAGGAGTGCAGGCTACAGTGTGAATGAGGTGTGAATGTGTGGGGGTGACACTCCTGCCATTAAGTGGTGTCACCCTCAGTCATAGGTGAGAAGTTATCACCACGACACGTGTGAATGGTGTATGAATGTACAGCAACATAATTGGAGCCGTGGCGTGGCGTTGCTGCTCCCAAGTCCCATGTGGTGTACTTGGGTCTAATCCAATTTGATGTGGATGTGGTGTGTCTGTGCTAGGGATCACAGTGGTGTGCATGCATGCATTCTCATTGTGCCATGATTAATGTGTGTGTTTAACGTGAAAAGTAGCCTACCACAAGGACCCTCCTGACTGCTCTTCCCTCAGCAGACGGGGGACCCTCAGGCAAGGGGGGACTGTGTGGGTCGGGGGTCAGGTCATCACGTAGCTCAATCTCCAGGCCCTTTCTCACGGCAAAGTTGTGCAGCATGCAACATGCCCCAATGATCTGGCACACGAAGTTTGGGGAATATAAGAGACTTATCCAGGCATCGGAAACGTGACTTCAGGAGGCCAAATGTGCGCTCCACCACTGCACGGGTTTTGATGTGTGCTTCATTGTATCTTTGCTCTCCTCTGGTTTGGGGATCCCGGAATGGAGTCATGAGATGGGGGTCCCAATGCATATGCCGCGTCACCTGGTAATGAAAAGACAGGAGGATGTTAATAGTGCATGTGCCCGTTGTGAGGTGTGCATCACGGGAGGGGATAGTCATGCCTGCCACCCATGTCACTCACCAACCAGCCAGCTGTCCCCATACACGTTCTGTTCAAATTCTGTGGAGATGGTGCTTTGACGGTATATGTAGCTGTCATGGCTGGACCCGGGGTCCTTGGCACGGACGTGCCATATGAGGCCTTGGGCATCGGCTATCACCTGTACATTGATGGAATGCCAATGCTTCCGATTGCAGTATATGTGCTCTGTGTCCCGGGGGGGGCCGTAGTGCCACATGTGTGCAATCAATGGCCCCCACAGTGCGTGGTAATCTGGCAAGGTTGTAGAAATCTGTCATTGCCTTCCTCCGCAGCTCCTCAGTGGTGGGTTTGATGATGTGGTTGGCCATGTGTCTGAGGATTGCTGGGACAACCTGGTGCACACATCTGCTCATGGTGGATTGTGACATCCCAGCCACCACTCCACTTGTACGCTGGAATGATCCACTGGCAAGGACATGGAGTGTTGCCAGTACCTTCACCAGTGGCTGCACTGCTTGTGAGCGTTGTGTCTGGCTGGTGATGTCCTCCTGCAGGGTTGTGGTTAGTTCCATGATGGCTTCAGGGCTGAATCTGAATAGGCGAAACACCTCCAAATCAATCATGCAAAAGACGTCAATGCGCGTGCGGAATATCCTCTCCCGTGCCCTCCTACGTGCACGTCGACGCTGTAGGGCTATGAGCAAGGCTGCCCCTGGCATGTTGGCAGACAGATGTGTTGTCCAGCAAGTGTTTTTGCTAAATTCGTCTGTCACAGTGTTGCTTTAGCTGCTCTCCAGCTGATCTGTTCAACTCCTGTGCAAAGTTACCCCTGCTTTATGAGGGGTGACTTTCCGCAGAAAATTCCAGTTACGCGCACCGGCTTACGCGGCGCAAGAGAAACGTGCGTTTCTGAATCGGAGGATCTCCCTCATTTGCATATTTGAATAGATAATCCATGGGAACGGTTAATCTGTCGCGCGTAAAGATGCGCCAAAGACACGCCGGCGTGGAAAAGTTACACCGGAAAAAATTACACGATTTTAAGGCGGATCTGGTATAGTAGGTACGACGCATGGATCCGACGGCGCTAAATAGCAGTTACGCCGCACATCTCTAAAAACGCCGGAGTAATTGCTACATGAATCTACCCCCGTGTCTCTATCTATCTAGACACCGTGGGCCAGATTCTCAGAGGCGTTACGACGGAGTATCTCAGATACCCCGTCGTATCGCCTTTTTTTTTTAGTCGTATCTATGCGTGTGCATAGATACGCTTCTACATCCGACAAGTGTAATCCAATTACACTTTCGGATCGTAGGTGTAATGACAACTCCGGCCACTAGGTGGCCTTTACGTTGTTTTTTCATTTGCATATGCAAATGAAGTAGTACGCCGATTCTCGATCGCTTTTACGCCGCCCCGTCGTCGCATACGTCGTTTTCGTTCGCGTAAGGTTACCCCAGCTTCTATGTGGAGTAACCTTACGAGGTCCCGTCGGATGCCGTCGTGTCCCGTCGGATGCCATGTTAAGTATGGCCTCGGGACCGCGTCGTGTTGTGCGTCGTTTACGTCGTTTGCGTACGTCGATTCTCAATGGGGCTGGCGTACGCTGCGATTACGTCGTTTACATTGAGAAAATGTGACGTCCTTTGGAGCATGCGCACTGGGCTTTTTCCCCGGCCGGCGCATGCGCAGTTCGTTCGACGCGGGGGCGCGCTTAATTTAAATACAAGCCGCCCCATTTGAATTGCGCGGGTTTACGCTGCGCGATTTACGCGACGTAAGCGAAACCTACGGAGCAAGTGCTTAGAGAATAAAGCACTTGCTCCAGTACGCAGCGGCGGCGTAGTGTAACTGGCTTACGCTACGCCGCCGAAAATATTGGAGAATCTGGCCCCGTGTCTCTATCTATCTAGACACCGTGTCTCTATCTATCTAGACACCGTGTCTCTATCTAGACACCGTGGGGCAGATTCACAGAGAAATGGATTATCGTAGCGTATCAGAAATACACTACGCCGCCGTTTTTTACCTTGCTCTACGTGGAATTCAGGTAGATTTTCTACGGTAAACGACGGCGGCGTAGTGTATTTCTCCCGTCGCAATCCATCTGCGCGAGTAGGGGGCGTGAAACATTTAAATTAGGCGCGTTCCCGCGGCGATCGATCTGCGTATGCTCCGTTCGCAAATTTCCCGCCGTGCATTGCGCGAAATCACGTCGTGACGTCATTCGTTGTTTATGTAGCGTACTTTACGGGCGATCCACGTCCCGACGAGTTACGTAAACAAAAAATTTTTTTAAATAAATTCGAAGCGGGAACGACGGCCATACTTAACATGGGCTACGTAAAGTTAGAGCAGCAAAAAGCTGCTCTAACATTACGTATAAAAAAATAGACGAAAACGATTGCGACGCCCGCTCGTATGTTCGTGAATCCCCGTAAAAACACATTTGCATATCCCGACGCATCAAAACGACGCGAACTCCTCCCAGCGGCCGCAAATAGATGGCAGCGTAGATCCGAAGGCTTACGAAGACGTAAGCCTCTTGGATCGAAGCCGGCGTATCATGGTTTGAGGATTCAAACTAGTGATACGCCGCGCGAAATTTGAAATTACTCCTGTCTAACCCCAGTTAGACTGGCGTAATTGTTTTGTGAATCTGCCCCCGTGTCTCTATCTATCTAGACACCGTGTCTCTATCTATCTAGACACCATGGGCCAGATTCAGGAACACTTAGGCTGGCGGATCCAGTGATCCGCCAGCCTAACTGTGACTTTGAGCCGGCGTTTCTGTTTTCTGTAACCAGAAAACAAGAAACGCCGGGTTGAAGCTCCGATGCGAGCAGCGTAACTGAGTTTCGCCATCGCATCGTTACTTCAACTTAAAAATGGCGCCGGGGGCGTTCCCGCCGATTTACGCTCAAAAAATATGTTAATGAGCGGAAATTGGCAATTCACGATCGAATTCCGGCGCGACGCAATGACGGTACGACGTTTCCGGACGGGATACGCAGCGCATAGATATACCTACATGGGGTTGGAGTATCCTATGTTAGGTATAGGCGACGTCATCGCGTCGGGAAAAAAAATCACGTCGCTTGCGTAAAAAGTTCATGAATGGGAATGTGACGTCATTGACGTTCATTCACAGAATTTGGAGCATGCGCACGGGGATGTTTGGACACTCGACGCATGCGCAGTACGTTGGCGGCGGGATCGCGCTTAGTTAGAATACTACACGCCCCGTACCCGCCCAATTTGAATTCCGCCGGCTCATTTGCGATGCGCTGCCGCAACTTTAGGAGCAAGTGCTTCCTGAATAACAGCACTTGCTCCTAAAATTTCAGCAGCGTAACGCAAATGAGATGCGTTACTCCAGAGCAAAGATGCTCTGCTCTACCTGAATCTGGCCCCGTGTCTCTATCTAGACACCGTGGGGTAGATTCATGTAGATCGGCGGATCTTTTGATCCGCGTGATCTATCTTGTTTACGATCCGCCTGCGCCAGTTTTTGAGGCAAGTGCTGTATTCAGCGGGAACGACGGCCATACTTAACATAGGATCCGCCGCACTTACCCCGCATATAGCAGGGGTAATGATCCGCCGGAAAAAGACGAACGCAAACGACGTAAAAAAAAAGCGCCGGGCGTTCGGTTCTGAATCGGCGGTTCTCCTCATTTGCATATTCGTCGCGTAGAAAAAAAGAAGCGCCACCTAGCGGACGGCGGGAGAATGCAGCCTAAGAACCGACAGTGTAACTCACTTACACCAGTCGGCTCTAAGGGAGATCTATGCGGAACCTGATTCGAGGAATCAGCCGCATAGATCCGAGCGTCGGATCTCACAGATCCGACGGTGTATCAGTAGATACACCGTCAGATCTGTACATGAATCTACCCCCGTGTCTCTATCTATCTAGACACCGTGGGGTAGATTCATGTAGATCAGCGGATCTTTTGATCCGCGTGATCTATCTTGTTTACGATCCACCTGCGCCAGTTTTTGAGGCAAGTGCTGTATTCAGAAAGCACTTGCCTCGTAATTAGCCCTGGCGGATCGTAAATCCCCCAGCGGAATGCAAATTCCGCGGCTAGGGGGAGTTTACTATTTAAATCACGCGCGTCCCCGCGCCGATCGTACTGCGCATGCGCCGCCGGCAAAATTTCCCGACGTGCATTGCTTTAAATGACGTCGCAAGGACGTCATTGTTTTCGATGTTAACGCAATTAACATATGGCCATATTCCCGGACGACTTACGTAAACGACGTAAAAAATTCAAAACTCGACGCGGGAACGACGGCCATACTTAACATAGGATCCGCCGCACTTACCCCGCATATAGCAGGGGTAATGATCCGCCGGAAAAAGACGAACGCAAACGACGTTAAAAAAAAAGCGACGGCCGGGCGTTCGGTTCTGAATCGGCGGTTCTCCTCATTTGCATATTCGTCGTGTAGAAAAAAAGAAGCGCCACCTAGCGGACGGCGGGAGAATGCAGCCTAAGAACCGACAGTGTAACTCACTTACACCAGTCGGCTCTAAGGGAGATCTATGCGGAACCTGATTCGAGGAATCAGCCGCATAGATCCGAGCGTCGGATCTCACAGATCCGACGGTGTATCAGTAGATACACCGTCGGATCTGTACATGAATCTACCCCCGTGTCTCTATCTATCTAGACACCGTGGGGTAGATTCATGTACAGATCCGACGATGTATCTACTGATACACCGTCGGATCTGTGAGATCCGACGCTCGGATCTATGCGGCTGATTCCTCGAATCAGGTTCCGCATAGATCTCCCTTAGAGCCGACTGGTGTAAGTGAGTTACACTGTCGGTTCTTAGGCTGAATTCTCCCGCCGTCCGCTAGGTGGCGCTTCTTTTTTTCTACGCGACGAATATGCAAATGAGGAGAACCGCCGATTCCGAACCGAACGCCCGGCCGTCGCTTTTTTTTTACGTCGTTTGCGTTCGTCTTTTTCCGGCGGATCATTACCCCTGCTATATGCGGGGTAAGTGCGGCGGATCCTATGTTAAGTATGGCCGTCGTTCCCGCGTCGAGTTTTGAATTTTTTACGTCGTTTACGTAAGTCGTCCGGGAATACGGCCATACGTTAATTGCGTTAACATCGAAAACAATGACGTCCTTGCGACGTCATTTAAAGCAATGCACGTCGGGAAATTTTGCCGGCGGCGCATGCGCAGTACGATCGGCGCGGGGATGCGCGTGATTTAAATAGTAAACTCCCCCTAGCCGCGGAATTTGCATTCCGCCGGGGGATTTACGATCCGCCAGGGCTAATTACGAGGCAAGTGCTTTCTGAATACAGCACTTGCCTCAAAAACTGGCGCAGGCGGATCGTAAACAAGATAGATCACGCGGATCAAAAGATCCGCTGATCTACATGAATCTACCCCCGTGTCTCTGTCTATCTAGACACTGTGGGCCAGATTCACGTACATCGGTGCATTTTTGGACCGGCGTAGTGCAATCCTTTAAGTTAGACCGTCTTAATTTCGAGGCGCAAGTACCGTATCCTCGTAGTATTTTCGGCCAAATTTGCACCGGTGCATTGTAAATTTCGAGGCGTAAGGCGGTGTAATTCAAAGTGGGAAGGACATGGGCGTGTTCTATTGAAATGAGCCGTGACACCATGCAAATTAAGGGCCGGCCAGACTGGGCATGTGCACATGAAGCAGACTATGGTCAGCACCTCTCTGAGCATGCTCAGAACTCGGCACGGCACAATCAGTTAGATAGGAACTAGGCCCGTCAGACTAATGCCGCGTACACACGATCACTTTTTGCGATGAAATAAAACGACGTTTTCAAAAACGTCATTTAAAATCATCGTGTGTGGGCAAAATGTCGTTTTATGTCTTCAAAATACGATGAAAAAAAAATTCGAACATGCTTGAATTTTTTGTGTCGTTTTTCAAAACGTCGTTTTTTGTGTCATAAAAAGTCACCGTGTGTGGGCAAAACGATGTGCAAAACTACGTTTTCAACCCGCGCCTGCTCAGAAGCAATTTTTCATACGGGAGCGCTTGTTCAGGTAAAACTACTGTTCAGAATGGATTAAGCACATTCGTTTCTTTTTAAAAGTATAATGAAGCAAAGAATGCGCTGCATTTGAACCAATGCATTTAAATGCTACACTAAATTCCTAGTTTGTTGTGGCTCATCTTGTTACATAGTTGACATTTCAAAAAACTTTTTATTTAAAAATAAAAAAAAGGGAGATGATGTGCTTAAACCAAAAAAGAGGAAATAAAGAAATAAAGACCAAAAAAAAAAAAAAAATAGAAAGTCAAAAGGTTAACAGATCTTGTTACATATTTCTGTTAACCTTTGTTTTTTTTTTCTTTATGTCTTTATTTCCTCTTTTTTTGTTTAAGCACATCATCTCCCTTTTTTTTTTTAAATGTTTAAATGTTTATCAAAATGTGAATTCTGGTTGATTTTGGAGTGTGTGAAGTGACCCAACATATTTTTTTTTTTTAATAAATTACCAACAAGGAGGTTGTTGTCCCATGTTCCTTATTTTTTTTAAATGTGTCTGCCTACTCAGTAAATGATCTCTATATATTGTTCAAAATACACATGTACAAATTTTGCAACGAAAAAAAAAAAGACATTTATTTCTGTCGCAAAGCAATAAAGCAAATCAAAAAATTACACACATCTGGCAAATAAAAATGTAATCAAAATAAAAACAAAAAAGCCAGGAAGAAAGCAAAGGAGACCCTGCTGGTATTTGAAAAGACAAGGGTCCAACAAAGCAACACTGACGTCTGTCAAGACAAAATAAATTCGATTAGGGGCACCATCATTTCTTCTTCCCTTTACTCTTCCCTGCAGTCTTCCCTGCAGCCTTCCCTGCAGCCCGAGTCTTCGGGGGCTGGGTTCCTGGAGGCAAGGTTGTGGCAGGAGCCAGAGCAGGCTCAGGAAGAGGAGGAGCAGGAGAAGGAGCAGGAGCAGGAGCAGGAAGAGCAGAGAGGACAGGAGTGCCGATCAGCCCAATGTCAATGTCGTCATTGAGCTTGCCCAGTGTGGCCATGCTTATGGCCTTAAAGATTAAGAGCTCGCAGCGCACACGCTGGCCCGGCTCCAGCTTTTGGAGCTTGGCCGCGATCAGCGCTCCAAAGCCCTCTTCTTCACTGGGTTGCTCTCTGATGGCCGCTGTTGCTTCACGGAGCATGGCCTGGGTCTCCTCCTCCATTTGCATGAGTCTCCGTGCCCTTTTTGCGGGAGTGCGTAGAGGAGGGATCTGGGAGATGCAATCTCGCCGGCGTGACTCCTGTCCCCCCGTGGGGCCTGCCTCCTCCTGTCTCCCCGTGGGGCCTGCCTCCTCCTGTCTCCCCGTGGGGCCTGCCTCCTCCTGGCTCCCAGTGGGCTCTGCCTCCTCCTGGCTCCCAATGGGCTCTGCCTCCTCCTGGCTTTGCTCTGTCTGTGTAGGAAAAAAAGGGACCTAGTTAATTTGTTGTCCTCATTAATCACACCCATTTCTAAAATCCTGACATATGCTAATTGTCTGCAAAAATCGTTTACACACAGGGCACACATCCCTAATTTTGTGGCCTCTTACCCAGCTACAGATATGTGCCCCCTAGCGGTGGGGGGTTGATGTTGGCTGAAATTGCTCAGTAGGGGGCCTTTCCACAAACTAAAAATGGATGTTTTTGTTTTGTGGGGGTGGCCAAAATGGGAATTAACAAAAAGGCTGTTTCTCATCTGCGACCCCTTCCCGGTGTATTGTGTTTACCCCCCTAGAGGTGTACCCAAAATTTACACACAATCATTATGACCTGTGCATTTATGGATTTTGTCCCCATTCTGTTTTGCGGCTATTGCCTAGTGACATGTTCCTAATTTTTGCTGCAATCATATATAATTTACAACACTTGTAACATCAATTTGACAACATTATTAGTGGGAATGCTTTAATAAGCATTCCCAGTATTGTTATTCGTTTTTTATTATTAGTGGGAATGCTTTAATAAGCATTCCCAGTATTGTTATTCGTTTTTTATTATTCTTATTAGTGGGAATGCTTTAATAAGCATTCCCAGTATTGTTATTCGTTTTTTATTATTCTTATTAATTTTATCCTTTATTAGTGGGAATGCTTTAATAAGCATTCCCAGTATTGTTATTCGTTTTTTATTATTCTTAATTTTAATTTTAATTTTATCCTTTATTCCGTACGTTTTTTGGCTCTGCGTAACTTCGCCATACTTTCAGCGATTGAGACCATTCAACTTTTAAAATGTTCATCTCATTCAGCTAACGATGGGACTTCTTCAAGTTTTTTTGTGCTATTTATATTTTTTTAAATATTAAGCTTTTAGTCGCTTTTTTTTAACATTGAAGTCAATGAGAACATGCTTTCTCCTGCTTCAAAACTCTTGCCGTACAAAATGTATCTCCTCCTTCATACTTTCACTGACAGACACCAAACAAACTTTACCACGGTCACAAAATATTCAGCTATCCGGCTATGACTTTTCAGATTGAAATCTGTTATAGTTTTTGTGAAAAAGCAATTTACGTTTAGTGATTTTTTCAGAAAATGTTATGGATTTAACAGTCTTTCTATGGAGAGCTGTTAGAGTGAGTCATGTGACCTTTAGAGTGTGAGTTTTGAAAAAACTCGGATTATCTATAAAAAAGGGGGAACAAATTGCTCTCACGCCCACAAGATCTACTTGTCATACACAATTTATATATCAAATGGAAGGTATTTTTGTCTGCTTTCAGGCAATGTGATCAGTTTTGTGATGCGCATTTTACTTTTCGTTGCTGGAGCTTCTAAAGAACAAGAGTTCCAAATTTTTCCCCATAGGCCTTCATTATAACGCGCTTTTAAAATTTGTTAGTAAGACACACAAAGATACTCTTTTCTAAATCGCTGACATGGCCACATTTTTAAGTTTATCAACATAAATGTCATATTGATGCATTCACAAGAGTCTTGTCTTTCAAACGGTGAAGTCGCTGTATCGATCGCATGTACGGTTGTGGATTTATTAAGGTTTGTTTGAAGGGTTATTTTAATTATTTTGTGTGTAGATAAAAAGCGTTTGTAATGGTAATTCTTTCCCTAAATAGCTTCCTTTACCTCAGTGCAATATTCCCCCTCACACACCTGGGGGAGGGGAGAAAACCTCTTGAGGGGGGAGGGGCGACCAGGAAGTCAGGACGCTCTGTACTTTGCAGATAGAGAAAGGATCTGTGTGTTAGTGGGCGTCCTGCTCACCCCCTCCGCCCTCAAGAGGCTTTCTCCACACCAGGGAAAAAGCCTTGCACTACTGTGTGGAGTTACAGACAGAAGAACAGGAAGTGAGGATTTCTCAGAAGAAATAAGGACATTTAAAATCAAAATCAAAGGATGAGGTAAGTAAAGGAGGACTGCACTAAGGTAAAGGAAGTTATTTAGAGAAAACGATTTTACCTTTACAACACCTTTAATGATCAAAGAGAGGCTTTATAAGTACTGAAGGAACACTGCTTGTATGTCCTAAAGATAGTATAGCGGTTATGGTGAATGGGATTTGTGCCGGCTTAGCAAATTAAGCTATTCAGCATTCCCACATATTTTCCTCAGGAAATGCATTTTCTAGTTCTTAATTAGTGGGAATGCTTTAATAAGCATTCCCAGTATTGTTATTCGTTTTTTAATATTCTTAATTAGTGGGAATGCTTTAATAAGCATTCCCAGTATTGTTATTCATTTTTTATTATTAGTGGGAATGCTTTAATAAGCATTCCCAGTATTGTTATTCGTTTTTTATTATTCTTAATTAGTGGGAATGCTTTAATAAGCATTCCCAGTATTGTTATTCGTTTTTTATTATTAGTGGGAATGCTTTAATAAGCATTCCCAGTATTGTTATTCGTTTTTTATTATTAGTGGGAATGCTTTAATAAGCATTCCCAGTATTGTTATTCGTTTTTTTTATTCTTAATTTTAATTTTATTCCGTACGTTTTTTGGCTCTGCGTAACTCCGCCATACTTTCAGCGATTGAGACCATTTAACTTTTAAAATGTTCATCTCATTCAGCTAACGATGGGACTTCTTCAAGTTTTTTTGTGCTATTTATACTTTTTAAAATATTAAGCTTTTAGTCGCTTTTTTTTAACATTGAAGTCAATGAGAACATGCTTATTCCTGCTTAAAAACGTACCCGATTCAAAATGTATCTCCTCCTTCATACTTTCACTGACAGACACCAAACAAACTTTACCACGGTCACAAAATATTCAGCTATCCGGCTATGACTTTTCAGATTGAAATCTTTTATAGTTTTTGTGAAAAAGCAATTTACGTTTAGTGATTTTTTCAGAAAATGTTATCGATTACACTGCGTGTCTATGGACCTGGCTTAGAGTGTGTCATGTGACCTTTAGAGTGTGAGTTTTGAAAAGACTCGGATTATCTATAAAAAAGGGGGAACAAATTGCTCTCACGCCCACAAGATCTACTTGTCATACACAATTTATATATCAAATGGAAGGTATTTTTGTCTGCTTTCAGGCAATGTGATCAGTTTTGTGATGCGCATTTTACTTTTCGTTGCTGGAGCTTCTAAAGGACAAGAGTTCCACATTTTTCCCCATAGGCCTTCATTATAACCGACTTTTAAAATTTGTTAGTAAGACACACAAAGATACTCTTTTCTAAATCGCTGACATGGCCACATTTTTAAGTTTATCAACATAAAGTTCATATCGATGCGTTCACAAGGGTCTTGTCTTTTATACGGTGAAGTCGCTGTATCGATCGCATGTACGGTTGTGGATTTATTAAGGTTTGTTTGAAGGGTTATTTCACTTATTTTGTGTGTAGATAAAAAGCGTTTGTAATGGTAATTCTTTCCCTAAATAGCTTCCTTTACCTCAGTGCAATTATCCCCCTCACTCACCCGGGGGAGGGGAGAAAACCTCTTGAGGGGGAGGGGCGACCAGGAAGTCAGGACGCTCGGTACTTTGCAGATAGAGAAAGGAGCTGTGTGTTAGTGGGCGTCCTGCTCACCCCCTCCCCCCTCAAGAGGCTTTCTCCACACCAGGGAAAAAGCCTTGCATTACTGTGTGGAGTTACAAACAGAAGAACAGGAAGTGAGGGTTTCTCAGAAGAAATAAGGACATTTAAAAGCAAAATCAAAGGATGAGGTAAGTAAAGGAGGACTGCACTAAGGTAAAGTTGACATAAGTTACAAGAAAAGAATGCGATTAAAAAAAAAGTTGACATAAGTTGCAAAAAAAATTCTATTTAGGGAAAATCATTTTACATTTACAACACCTTTAATGATCAAAGAGAGCCTTTATAAGTACTGAAGGAACACTGCTTGTATGTCCTAAAGATAGTATAGTGGTTATGGTGAATGCCATTTGTGCGGGCTTAGCAATTCAGCTATTCAGCATTCCCACGCATTTTCCTCTGGAAATGCATTTTCTAGTTCCGTACGTTTTTTGGCTCTGCGTAACTTCGCCATACTTTCAGCGATTGAGACCATTCAAATTTTAAAATGTTCATCTCATTCAGCTAACGATGGGACTTCTTCAAGTTTTTTTGTGCTATTTATACTTTTTAAAATATTAAGCTTTTAGTCGCTTTTTTTTAACATTGAAGTCAATGAGAACATGCTTATTCCTGCTTCAAAAACGTACCCGATTCAAAATGTATCTCCTCCTTCATACTTTCACTGACCGACACCAAACAAACTTTACCACGGTCACAAAATATTCAGCTATCCGGCTATGACTTTTCAGATTGAAATCTTTTATAGTTTTTGTGAAAAAGCAATTTACGTTTAGTGATTTTTTCAGAAAATTTTATCGATTAAACAGTCTTCCTATGGAGCTGGCTTAGAGTGTGTCATGTGACCTTTACAGTGTGAGTTTTGAAAAGAATCGGATTATCTATAAAAAAGGGGGAACAAATTGCTCTCACGCCCACAAGATCTACTTGTCATACACAATTTATATATCAAATGGAAGGTATTTTTGTCTGCTTTCAGGCAATGTGATCAGTTTTGTGATGCGCATTTTACTTTTCGTTGCTGGAGCTTCTAAAGGACAAGAGTTCCAAATTTTTCCCCATAGACCTTCATTATAACGCGCTTTTAAAATTTGTTAGTAAGACACACAAAGATACTCTTTTCTAAATCGCTGACATGGCCACATTTTTAAGTTTATCAACATAAATTTCATATCGATGCGTTCACAAGGGTCTTGTCTTTTATACGGTGAAGTCGCTGTATCGATCGCATGTACGGTTGTGGATTTATTAAGGTTTGTTTGAAGGGTTATTTCACTTATTTTGTGTGTAGATAAAAAGCGTTTGTAATGGTAATTCTTTCCCTAAATAGCTTCCTTTACCTCAGTGCAATTATCCCCTCACACACCTGGGGGGAGGGGAGAAAACCTCTTGAGGGGGGAGGGGCGACCAGGAAGTCAGGACGCTCTGTACTTTGCAGATAGAGAAAGGAACTGTGTGTTAGTGGGCGTCCTGCTCACCCCTCCCCCCTCAAGAGGCTTTCTCCACACCAGAGAAAAAGCCTTGCACTACTGTGTGGAGTTACAGACAGAAGAACAGGAAGTGAGGATTTCTCAGAAGAAATAAGGACATTTAAAAGCAAAATCAAAGGATGAGGTAAGTAAAGGAGGACTGCACTAAGGTAAAGGAAGTTATTTAGGGAAAATGATTTTACCTTTACAACACCTTTAATGATTAAAGAGAGGCTTTATAAGTACTGAAGGAACACTGCTTGTATGTCCTAAAGATAGTATAGTGGTTATGGTGAATGGGATTTGTGCGGGCTTAGCAATTCAGCTATTCAGCATTCCCACGTATTTTCCTCAGGAAATGCATTTTCTAGTTCTTAATTTTAATTTTATCCTTTATTCCGTACGTTTTTTGGCTCTGCGTAACTTCGCCATACTTTCAGCGATTGAGACCATTCAACTTTTAAAATGTTCATCTCATTTAGCTAACGATGGGACTTCTTCAAGTTTTTTGTGCTATTTATACTTTTTAAAATATTAAGCTTTTAGTCGCTTTTTTTTAACATTGAAGTCAATGAGAACATGCTTTTCCCTGCTTCAAAACTCATGCCGTTCAAAATGTATCTCCTCCTTCATACTTTCACTGACAGACACCAAACAAACTTTACCACGGTCACAAAATATTCAGCTATCCGGCTATGACTTTTCAGATCGAAATCTTTTATAGTTTTTGTGAAAAAGCAATTTACGTTTAGTGATTTTTTCAGAAAATGTTATCGATTAAACAGTCTTCCTATGGACATGGCTCAGAGTGAGTCATGTGACCTTTACAGTGTGAGTTTTGAAAAAACTCGGATTATCTAAAAAAAGGGGGAACAAATTGCTCTCACGCCCACAAGATCTACTTGTCATACACAATTTATATATCAAATGGAAGGTATTTTTGTCTGCTTTCAGGCAATGTGATCAGTTTTGTGATGCGCTTTTTACTTTTCGTTGCTGGAGCTTCTAAAGGACAAGAGTTCCAATATTTCTCCCATAGGCCTTCATTATAACGCGCTTTTAACATTTGTTAGTAAGACACACAATTACACTCTTTTCTAAATCGCTGACATGGCCACATTTTTAAGTTTATCAACATAAATTTCATATCGATGCGTTCACAAGAGTCTTGTCTTTTATACGGTGAAGTCGCTGTATCGATCGCATGTACGGTTGTGGATTTATTAAGGTTTGTTTGAAGGGTTATTTCACTTATTTTGTGTGTAGATAAAAAGCGTTTGTAATGGTAATTCTTTCCCTAAATAGCTTCCTTTACCTCAGTGCAATATTCCCCCTCACACACCTGGGGGAGGGGAGAAAACCCTCTTGAGGGGGGAGGGGCGACCCGGAAGTCAGGACGCTCTGTACTTTGCAGATAGAGAAAGGAGCTGTGTGTTAGTGGGCGTCCTGCTCACCCCCTCCCCCCTCAAGAGGCTTTCTCCACACCAGGAAAAAAGCCTTGCACTACTGTGTGGAGTTACAGACAGAAGAACAGGAAGTGAGGATTTCTCAGAAGAAATAAGGACATTTAAAAGCAAAATCAAAGGATGAGGTAAGTAAAGGAGGACTGCACTAAGGTAAAGGAAGTTATTTAGGAAAATGATTTTACCTTTACAACACCTTTAATGATTAAAGAGAGGCTTTATAAGTACTGAAGGAACACTGCTTGTATGTCCTAAAGATAGTATAGCGGTTATGGTGAATGGGATTTGTGCGAGCTTAGCAATTCAGCTATTCAGCATTCCCACGTATTTTCCTCAGGAAATGCATTTTCTAGTTATTCTTATTATGTCTTAATTTTATTCCGTACGTTTTTTGGCTCTGCGTAACTTCGCCATACTTTCAGCGATTGAGACCATTCAACTTTTAAAATGTTCATCTCATTCAGCTAACGATGGGACTTCTTCAAGTTTTTTTGTGCTATTTATATTTTTTAAAATATTAAGCTTTTAGTCGCTTTTTTTTAACATTGAAGTCAATGAGAACATGCTTATTCCTGCTTAAAAACGTACGTGATTCAAAATGTAACTCCTCCTTCATACTTTCACTGACAGACACCAAACAAACTTTACCACGGTCACAAAATATTCAGCTATCCGGCTATGACTTTTCAGATTAAAATCTTTTATAGTTTTTGTGAAAAAGCAATTTACGTTTAGTGATTTTTTCAGAAAATTTTATCGATTACACTGCGTGTCTATGGAGCTGACTTAGAGTGTGTCATGTGACCTTTAGAGTGTGAGTTTTGAAAAGAATCGTATTATCTATAAAAAAGGGGGAACAAATTGCTCTCACGCCCACAAGATCTACTTGTCATACACAATTTATATATCAAATGGAAGGTATTTTTGTCTGCTTTCAGGCAATGTGATCAGTTTTGTGATGCGCATTTTACTTTTCGTTGCTGGAGCTTCGAAAGGACAAGAGTTCCAACATTTCTCCCATAGGCCTTCATTATAAACGTCATTTAATTTTTGCCAATAAAATGCACAACGACACTCTTTTCTAAATCGCTGACATGGCCACATTTTTAAGTTTATCAACATAAATTTCATATCGATGCGTTCACAAGGGTCTTGTCTTTTATACGGTGAAGTCGCTGTATCGATCGCATGTACGGTTGTGGATTTATTAAGGTTTGTTTGAAGGGTTATTTCACTTATTTTGTGTGTAGATAAAAAGCGTTTGTAATGGTAATTCTTTCCCTAAATAGCTTCCTTTACCTCAGTGCAATATTCCCCTCACACACCTGGGGGAGGGGAGAAAACCTCTTGAGGGGGGAGGGGCGACCAGGACACTCTCTACTTTGCAGATAAAGGAGCTGTGGGTTAGTGGGCGTCCTGCTCACCCCCTCAAGAGGCTTTCTTCACACCAGGGAAAAAGCCTTGCACTACTGTGTGGAGTTACAGACAGAAGAACAGGAAGTGAGGGTTTTTCAGAAGAAATAAGGACATTTAAAAGCAAAATCAAAGGATGAGATAAGTAAAGGAGGACTGCACTAAGGTAAAGGAAGCTATTTAGGGAAAATTATTTTACCTTTACAACACCTTTAATGATCAGAGAGGCTTTATAAGTACTGAAGGAACACTGCTTGTATGTCCTAAAGATAGTGTAGTGGTTATGGTGAATGGCATTTGAGCGGGCTTAGCAATTCAGCATTCCCACGTATTTTCCTCAGGAAATGCATTTTCTAGTTCTACATTGCAGTTCATAATTTGTTAGTAAAATGCAATACCTGGCTCCATGGGTCACAATCTGGGTCCTCCAGTAACTCAGCCTCTTCCTCCGAGGTAGCCTGCTCTTGCCTGCAGGGAAGACTGGAGGACTGACTGCAGGGAAGAGGGGCCTGTCTCCTTGGGGGAAGGGTCGACACGGATGGCCGGGATTCTATATGGTCATCCAGGAACTGCAGCTGATTATAATACCAGAGGTTTGGCCTATATACGGACTCAGCTGCAGCTCCTGATCGGATTGAGGCCTGGACTAATGACCGTTGGGTCCTGTAGGTGCCCCTAATCGAATTTATTTTGGTCTTCACAGTCGCAGTAGTTGCATTTGGGACCCTTGTCTTGACAAATACCAGAATGGTCTCCAGTGCTTGCTTCCTGGCCTCTTTGGCAAACAAAAAACAAAAAAAATAAAAACAGAGGACTGGCTGCTCCCTTCATCTTTGTATGAATTCCGTAAAAAATTCCTGCTCCTTGAAGGCCTCCATGTTGTCTGCATGTAAAATGGAAAAACCTAGTGTCAGTGAAGCCACTCCTACTACTAAAAGCTTTAAAACACTATATCTTCTCTAGCACACAACATCATCCACTGTTCAATAATATTAACGTCAAAAATTCAGTTACATACCGTTGTATGATTCGATCGTGACTTGCGCCTTCTTCCGCAGACTGTGAACGTCGCTTTCACTGCGTGTGACGCAACGCACACGTGTGATGCGAGGCATACCCCGCCCCTGACGTTCGGTCTCGTCCTTTACACGCCCCTTTCTCTAACTTTTTTTGGTGGGTGTCATTTCTGGAGGAACAAGCCCGGGCAAAAATATGGCAAGCTCAAGCCAGGAGGCAGGCCAGAGCCAGACCAGAAGAAGCTCCAGGCGGAGGTACAAGGCCTCAAACATGGCTTTCAAGGAGATGGTGGAGATGGTGACCATCTTTCTGCAAGAGGACTGTGATGGCAAGCACGGCCCTTACCTGCATCCCAATAAATTGAAGGCGGACATAATGGAGAAAGTCATTAGGAGCCTCAGGTGGAAATTTGGACAAAGCAGGAGCAAAGAACAAGTCAGAAAGAGGTGGTCTGACCTGAAGAATAGAGAGCCAGAGCAGCTGCAGCGAATAAAAAGAATGATTCGAAACAAAAGTAAGTAATTTTGATGTGGCCTCATTTTTGGTGTTTGTTCTTTGTGCCATGTGCTTCTTCTTTCAGGTTGTACTGTATCTGTTTGTGCTCACACTAAAATTGGTCGTAGGAGTAGTCGATCATTCGTCGCTTTTTGTACTAATAAACGACGATCTTCATGACTAGTTCCCGTGGACAAATCGGAGTGCAATCACTGTATCCTCTAAAAAGAGCGTATTTGTATGATTGCAGTTTGAACATACGACGACTCCTACGACCAGTTATTGTTCTCACAAACATTAAAGTTGTGACATCTTTATTATGTTTTTAATGTGACATCAATTGTTTTTTTTTAATGTAGATGTGTACCTAGTAGATGTGAATAATTAATAGTAATAACAATCCGCAGAAAAAGGAGAGTGTGCTCAGCAGTGGATTCTACACATGTGGACTCTGTAGTTGTATTTTTAATAGTGGGAATGCTTTAATAAGCATTCCCAGTATTGTTATTCGTTTTTTATTCTTAATTTTAATTTTATTCCGTACGTTTTTTGGCTCTGCGTAACTTTGCCATACTTTCAGCGATTGAGACCATTCAACTTTTAAAATGTTCATCTCATTCAGCTAACGATGGGACTTCTTCAAGTTTTTTTGTGCTATTTATATTTTTTAAAATATTAAGCTTTTAGTCGCTTTTTTTTAACATTGAAGTCAATGAGAACATGCTTTCTCCTGCTTCAAAACTCATGCCGTACAAAATGTATCTCCTCCTTCATACTTTCACTGACAGACACCAAACAAACTTTACCACGGTCACAAAATATTCAGCTATCCGGCTATGACTTTTCAGATTGAAATCTTTTATAGTTTTTGTGAAAAAGCAATTTACGTTTAGTGATTTTTTCAGAAAATGTTATCGATTAAACAGTCTTCCTATGGACATGGCTCAGAGTGAGTCATGTGACCTTTACAGTGTGAGTTTTGAAAAAACTCGGATTATCTATAAAAAAGGGGGAACAAATTGCTCTCACGCCCACAAGATCTACTTGTCATACACAATTTATATATCAAATGGAAGGTATTTTTGTCTGCTTTCAGGCAATGTGATCAGTTTTGTGATGCGCATTTTACTTTTCGTTGCTGGAGCTTCTAAAGGACAAGAGTTCCAAATTTTTCCCCATAGGCCTTCATTATAACGCGCTTTTAAAATTTGTTAGTAAGATACACAATTACACTCTTTTCTAAATCGCTGACATGGCCACATTTTTAAGTTTATCAACATAAATTTCATATCGATGCGTTCACAAGGGTCTTGTCTTTACAGCGGTGAAGTCGCTGTATCGATCGCATGTACGGTTGTGGATTTATTAAGGTTTGTTTGAAGGGTTATTTCACTTATTTTGTGTGTAGATAAAAAGCGTTTGTAATGGTAATTATTTCCCTAAATAGCTTCCTTTACCTCAGTGCAAATATCCCCCTCACACACCTGGGGGAGGGGAGAAAACCTCTTGAGGGGGGAGGGGCGACCAGGAAGTCAGGACGCTCTGTACTTTGCAGATAGAGAAAGGAGCTGTGTGTTAGTGATCGTCCTGCTCACCCCCTCAAGAGGCTTTCTCCACACCAGGGAAAAAGCCTTGCACTACTGTGTGGAGTTGCAGACAGAAGAACAGGAAGTGAGGATTTCTCAGAAGAAATAAGGACATTTAAAAGCAAAATCAAAGGATGAGGTAAGTAACGGAGGACTGCACTAAGGTAAAGGAAGTTATTTAGGGAAAATGATTTTACCTTTACAACACCTTTAATGATTAAAGAGAGGCTTTATAAGTACTGAAGGAACACTGCTTGTATGTCCTAAAGATAGTATAGTGGTTATGGTGAATGGGATTTGTGCGGGCTTAGCAATTCAGCTATTCAGCATTCCCACGTATTTTCCTCAGGAAATGCATTTTCTAGTTATCTTTCATCCCTCTAATCTTTTACCTTTCTGGTTTCCCTTTCTTCTATTTCGTAGGGCGTAAGGAAGCATCAAGGCAGGACGCAAGTACTGATCAAGTAACACCCCCGAGGGATCTGGATGAAGGGGAAGCTGCCACCACATCCGGTAATGTGTCTGATAACACAGATACACAGGTTATGTCGGTAGGATTAATTTTTATTAATACATGGTTTGCTCGCACATTTCAGGAGCAAGTCGTGCTGGGTCAGCACTTGATAAGGACACTGCACCTTACCTCATTCGAGAAATATGGTCCTGCGCCGAACAAATTGAGGACATCCAGCAAGCATCCAGACAAGTCCTGGAAAATACAAAAAGGGTGGGACTCCAGCTCAAAAATGTCCTGGATGTTTTGGGGAGGGTTTAAAGTATTTTTTTTTTATTTTTTTATGTACGTTTTGTTAATGAGAGGAACAAACACTATTTTATAGTTATTTTAATCACCAGAAAAAAATAAATAAAAAATATGATTGTATAGTTATTTTAATCACCAGAAAAAAAATAATATGATTGTATAGTTATTTTAATCACCAGAAAAAATAAAAAAATAAAAATATGATTGTATAGTTATTTTAATCACCAGAAAAAAATAAAAAATAATATGATTGTATAGTTATTTTAATCACCAGAAAAAAATAAAAAAATAAAAATATGATTGTATAGTTATTTTAATCACCAGAAAAAAAAAAAAAAATATGATTGTATAGTTATTTTAATCACCAGAAAAAAAAAAAATATGATTGTATAGTTATTTTAATCACCAGAAAAAAAAAAAAGGGTTTTTGTTTGAATCACTAGAAAAAAACCAAAGGATTGTACCTGTTTTCTTGTTCAAATAATGTTAAAAATTAAAAAAATTGTCACTTTCACAATTGTGTGGCTTGTTATTTTATATGAATGCTGACCTTCAAAATATGTTACTGCTGGTAACATCAAACAATGATGGATATTTAGACCATTCAAAACACATAAAACACTATGATAACCTAGGAGGCAATGAAAATACACAAACATTCACAATATTGTAAAAAAAATAAGTAGACTGTTTCTTTCATTAAAGATTTTTATTATGCAAATCAGCCAAGATCTGGCATTGGTATGGCCCCCCTACCCATAAAGTAGTCCACGTAGGCCTGGCGCACAGCACGTGCATTTTGGGGGGCCAAGCCTGGATGGCCTGCCTCACGGGCCACATCAGGTACATGAACTGCCTCGTCAGGCAATAATGCAATATAATTGACAGAATGTCTTCTGAGATAATTATGGAGGATACAGCAACATAAAATGATGGTATCCCATTTGTATTCAGCCATGTTTATGGCCGTTAAAAACAAGCGGAACCGGCTGGCCATGATGCCAAACGCATTCTCAACCACTCTTCTGGCTCTGGCCAGCCGATAATTAAAGACCCTCCTCTCATGGGTGAGGGCACGTTGGGGAAATGGCCTCAGGAGGTGGGGACCCAAGCCAAATGCCTCGTCTGCAATGAACACAAAAGGAAGCCCCTCTTCGTTTCTCCTCCGCAGGTGGCAATCCCAGCTCCTCCGACTGAAGCCGTTGGGCAAACTCGGTCTCGGCAAAGACCCCGCCGTCCGACATCCGCCCATTCTTCCCAACGTCTAGATATAGAAATTCATAATTTGCTGAAACCACCGCCATCAGCACGACACTGTGGAACCCCTTGTAGTTATAAAAATGGGATCCGGAATGGGGTGGTGGCACGATGCGGACGTGCTTGCCGTCAATAGCTCCTCCACAATTCGGAAAATTCCAGCGCTGGGAGAATTCCGCTGCCACAGTCTGCCATTCCTGTGGCGTGGTGGGGAACTGTAGAGAAACCCAAAAAAAATTATTCAAACAAACATTCCTAATAGAATATCCAAAAACATTCTTGGATCCTAAAAAAAGAAGAGCGTTAAGTTCAAGTATTAATTATTGACCGAATCATAAATTAAAAATAATTACTAAGCATATTAATCACACCCTCTGATGGTCACAAAACACAAACAAAATAGGGTGAGGGGGGGCCCCAAGATGAGTTTGAGACCTTGAAACATTTCTTTAAAAAAAAAAAAGGGAAATTGTAAAAAAGATTGGGGGGGAGGGGGAACTACAATAGGGAACAAAAATCAAGGGGGATATAGGGACTTCAAAATACTGAACAACAATAGGGAACAAAAATCAAGGGGGATATAGGGACTTCAAAATACTGAACAACAATAGGGAACAAAAATCAAGGGGGATATAGGGACTTTAAAATACTGAACAACAATAGGGAACAAAAATCAAGGGGGATATAGGGACTTCAAAATACTGAACAACAATAGGGAACAAAAATCAAGGGGGATATAGGGACTTCAAAATACTGAACAACAATAGGGAACAAAAATCAAGGGGGATATAGGGACTTCAAAATACTGAACAACAATAGGGAACAAAAATCAAGGGGGATATAGGGACTTCAAAATACTGAACAACAATAGGGAACAAAAATCAAGGGGGATATAGGGACTAGGCTAGGTGGGCTTGTACATTACTCAAAAATATGAAAAATAAGAACAGTTTGTGCATTTAAAGGACACCACTTACCTTAATATACTCCTCCTGCAAAACCTGGATTATGGCACAACAGGTGTCCGGGATTATGAGGCCCAGAGCCTGGGGGGAGATGCCCGTCGAGAACTTCAAGTCCTGCAGACTTCTCCCTGTTGCCAGGTACCGCAAGGTAGCAACTAGCCGCTGCTCAGCAGTGATGGCTTCCCGCATAACGGTGTCCTGCCTGGTGATATAAGGCGACACCGAAGCCAAAAGCTGCTGGAATACGGGGTCAGACATCCGAAGAAAATTCCTGAAATCATCAGGGTTATTTTCTTGGATCTCCCGCAGCAGAGGCATATGAGAGAACTGGTCCCTGCGAAGAAACCAGTCCTTGGCCCACAAAGTCCTTCTCGCCCTCCTCAAGGACCGGAGCCGGGATGCAGCACACATCCTAACAAGATGCAAAGCACGCTCTCGGCGACGAGAACGTACCCGCAACATGGTTAGAAAACGGTCGTCAAATCAGATCGGACTAAATAAAAAACGCGCTGAAGAACAGAAAGGCCTCTGAAGAACGACCTGCAAAACAGTAACGTGCAAACAAGAACGCACTGCCAAAACAGATACGATCTGAAAACAAGCACTGTAACACAGATACGAACCCAAAAGCACAAACTGTAAGACAGAAAACGTTTTTTAAAGCACGAAGACTGAAAAGCGCGAATCGTCTCTCACCAAACTTTTACTAACACGCAGCAACACGATATCAGCAAAAGAGGCCGTCTTCCGCATGGAAATGACCCTTTATAGTCCCGTCGTACGTGATGGACGTCACCGCGCACTGCTCGAGCTTTTGTGAAAAACGATGGTGTGTACGCAACGTCGTTTTGGAAAATGAAGTTTGAAAAACGTCGTTTTTTTTCATGAGAGAAAACGTCGTTTTTTTTCATCGCAAAAAGTGATCGTGTGTACGCGGCATTAGTGAGCTATGCACAGTGCTTAAATAGACCGAGAGAAATGTCTTTCCATTGCAAAAGTACATCCAATTTTTTTCCCTTCCTGCAGCAAGGTGCTTTTATTCCATTGTCTGTTGCTGTTTGTGTCGTTTCGGTGTGTGTGTATATATATATATATATAATATTAAATAAGATAATTATAATAATATTAAAATTAGTAAATTTATATTAGTTAAAAAAATAAAAAAATATATATATATTATATTAATTATTAGAAAATATATACGAAACAGATTTTTTTTTATATAAAACATATATTTAGCCAATAGGGTGAAAAGAGCCACTGGCAAGGAAATGGAATGTTGCCAGTACCTTGCCCAGTGGAGGTCGGCAGATCCTCTCCCGTGTAAGAACAGGGGAGTCCGCGCTATGGTGAATAAATTAGCTGTTGCCTCCTAGTAGGAACCCTATGTGGGGAGATAATATAAATATGAATAGTAGAAAGGGAAATGGTGCTGCTAAATTAATACCTTTGTCGGGTATATCCGTGAGGTGAGCCCAATGGTAATAGGCCCCCCTTTTGGCTGAAATTAGGGTGCAATTGGAGAGGTACTCTGTGTTAATAGGAGGGTAGATGTTGGTTCCTCAGCTTCCACTAATTTCAGTGAAATTGAGTAAAGGTGGATTAATTAGGTCAGGAGCCTGTGCGGGCCAGCAGGCCCAAAGATTGCTAAAGTAAAATGATCCTATGCTGCTATAAGGATGTCAGTTGTGACCGATGCACCCTAAACCATATAAAACAAAGAAAAAAATGTGTCTCTAGAGTCTAATAGGTAGGTTGGTGTGGTTACTACTGTAATCAACCACACTAGTAGGGATTCCTACCTATTAGACTCTAGAGACACATTTTTTTCTTTGTTTTATATGGTTTAGGGTGCATCGTGCAGCTGATAAGCACATTGGGCCAGATTCAGCAAGACTTGCGCTGGAGTATTTCGATATGCGCCGCGTAACTGTGAAGATGCGCCGTCGTTTCTATGTGGCCGTACCCACCAAACTAGATGCGCCTGAAAACGGGCCATTTCCGATCGGCTTAACTTTCCGGCGCCAGAGTCCCGTCAGCGCATAATTTCGTTTGGCGCATCAGTCGCGCCTATTGATTTCCCCTGCAAATATGCAAATGAGGGAGATTTCCTAATTCGCGAACGGATTAGCACCATACGCTGGCTACATGCGCCGCGCGTATCTCGTCCGTCCGGCGCAAAGTTATTTCTACAAAAGGCTGCTTTATCTTTACTCCAGACGGTCACAGGTCAGCAGGAGAGCAGCTACAGCAGCGTTACCGACGAAACTAGCAAGCTGAGCACCCACACTTGCAAGTACAACACCTCTGTGTGCCAACATGCCAGGGGCAATCGTGGTCCTAGAACTACTGATGGGTCCCCCGGAACAAAGGAGGCGGGCACGTGAGAGGATATACCGCACACGTATGAGCCTCTTTGGCATGGGGGATGAGGAGGTGTATCGCCTCTTCAGATTCAGCCCTGTTGCAATACTTGAACTAACCACAACCCTGCAGGATGACATCACCAGCAAGACACACCGCTCACAAGCAGTGCAGCCACTGGTGAAGGTACTGGCAACACTTTATTTCCTTGCAAGTGGATCATTCCAGCGTACAAGTGGAGTGGTGGCTGGGATGTCACAGTCCTCCGTGAGCAGATGTGTGCACCAGGTTGTCCCTGCAATCCTCAGACGCATGTCCAACCAGTTCATCAGACCAACCACTGAGGACCTGCGGATGAAGGCAATGACAGATTTCTACAAAATTGCCAGATTCCCACGCACTGTGGGGGCCATTGATTGCACACATGTGGCACTCCAGCCCCCCAGTGCCACATAGCACATATACCGCAATCGGAAGCATTGGCATTCCATCAACGTACAGGTGATAGCCGATGCCCAACGCCTCATATGGCACGTCCGTGCCAAACACCCCGGGTCCAGCCATGACAGCTTCATATACAATCAGAGTCCCATCCCAGCAGAATTCGAACAGAACATGTATGGGGACAGCTGGCTGGTTGGTGAGTGACATGGGTGGCAGGCATGACTATCCCCTCCCGTGATGCACAACAGAAGTGGCACATGCATGACTAACATCCTCCTGTCTTTTACCTTACAGGTGACTCTGCATATGCACTGGGACCCCATCTCATGACTCCTTTCCGGAACCCCCAAACCAGAGGAGAGAGAAAATACAATGAAGCACACATCAAAACCCGTGCAGTGGTGGAGCAAACATTCGGGCTCCTGAAGTCCCGTTTCCGCTGCCTGGATAAGTCTGGGGGGACCCTATTGTATTCCCCTACCTTTGTGTGTCAGATCATCGGTGCATGTTGCATTCTGCACAACTTTGCTATGAGAAAAGGCCTGCAGATTGACATACGTGATGACCTGACCCCCGACCCACACAGTCCCCACCTGCCAGAGGAGACCCAGTCTGCTGATGGAAGAGCAGTCAGGAGGGTCCTCACCGTAGGCATCTTTGGACAATAAACCAAAACATTTATCACACAGAGAATGCACGCGTGTACACCACTGATGTCCCTAGATCACACACACCACATCCACATCGCATTGGATTAGCCCAAGTCCAGCATGTAGGACTTGGGAGCAGCAACGCCAGCGTCAAGGCCCCAATGATGTCACTGTCCATTCATACACCTTTCACACGTCATTCATACAGCCGTGGGGTTAACTTCACCACCACGGCCGAGGGTGACACCCCTTACTGTCAGGAGTGCCACCCCCTCACATTCACACACCATTCACACTGCAACGTGTGCAGTATCAAAAGTATAAATCAGAACAAAAAATAAAAATCTCATAACCTGAGTATAAATCAGAACAAAAAATAAAAAAATCATCGGGGATGCCGGGGGCTCCTTCTTGCCGAACCTCTCTGGCTCCTCAGCTGCCTGGATGGAGTGGGTGGGGGGGCATCTGGAGGTGGCTGATCCCCGGGTGGGCCACTCCTGGCAGGTGTGGCCTGCATGCCCTCCAAGGCCATGGCTATCCGGCCGAGCAAATTGTTTGTCTGGCCCTGCATCCTCAGCTGCTGGGCCTGCATCCTGAGCTGCCGGGTCACTTGGTAGTGTTGGGCCCGCCGACTCAGCCTCCCCTGGTCCCGGATGGCAGCAGTGTTGGCCTGGACGGCTGCAGTGAGGTGCCTAATATCCCCCTGCACCTCCCCCAAACTGATCACCACTGCAGCGCAGTTGCAGCTGACATCCTGCACTGCGTTGCTTATCTGGGCAACGGAGACCAGGCTGTCAGCCACTTTCTCTAAGTGCCCAACTAGTTCCCCCATTTGTTGGGTCTGTCTGGCGTGATCCCTCGCCAACTGGCCCTGGACAACATCCGACACCCCCCTGGTCTTCTGGGTCGCCTTCCTGGGGCCAGAAGATGGTTGTCCCCGGGGGGATGGAGTCACCCTTGAGGGGCTTCCAAGGATGGGGGAGGGGATGAGACAGCCCAGGAGAAGGGGAGGAGACCTCCAAAACTAAAGAAAAGTCCTGCTCTGCCACAGCAGGATCCTCCACAACCACCTCGGCACTCTCCTCCTCCACCTCGGTGTCTTCACCACCCAGGGGCTCGGGCACACGATGGCGTTGGGGGGATGGGGTGGACTGGACGCTGACAGATGATGGCCCAGCTCCGTCATCTGTGGATGACACAAAGCAGACACATGTTGGTGGTCCCACACACTTGGCACATGTACCCTCCCCCCCAAATGCAACACATCAAATAGGGGATAAAAAACACTTACCTGTCCTGGAGCCTTCCTCCATGGAGTCATAGCCAGGGACCCCCTCCACCTGCTCCCTCTCCAGGCAGCGAGAGACCACCTCCTCCTCCGCGGTCAGGGTGACCGGACATGGGGGACCACCACCTGTGCCCCTCTCATGCCTCCTGATGGTGGCCACCTTGCCCCTGACCTTGCGCCGCAGATCATTTATTTATTTTTGAATGTCAGCAGCAGTCCGGGTGGAGTACCCCAAAATATTGACCCGGCCAGCAATGGTGTCCAAGGATGCCCTGCTTCCTCTCCCGGCTGGTCTTACGGCTTTTTTTCCCATGGAGAAAATGATTAAAAGTCTCCATCGCGGATATGATCACAGACACCTCCTGTGAATTAAAGTTGAGGTTCCTCCTCTCTCTGGGGGTAGCGGGAGCAGTCATCACAGCACAAAAGTATCTTCCCTGGGGTGGGGGGAAACGGATATACTTTTGCGCCGGAATGGCGTTTCCGCCTGCGCTTTTAAGCGCCCAACGGAAGGCATTGCGCTGACGTTTCCCGGGAAGTGGTGCCGACGGAAGTTGTGATCATGCGCACAAGGGGGCGAGTGGAGCCGCACTCACTGCGCATGCTCCGTGGATGATGCGCTGAACGTAAGCCTCTGCGCTGGGCTCCGCCCATCATTTACATATGATCACACCCACTTCCACTTGCGTCGGGTTACGCCAGCGCATTATCGTTACTCTGGCGCAAGTTTACGCGCAACTGCTATGTGAATAACAGTACTTGCGCTGAAAGGGTCGTCAGAGGGCCAGATTCTCGTAGATGCGCGGCTAATTATGCAGGCGTTGCGCATCTCAGATGCACTACGCCGACGTAACACGGAGTGGCAAGTACCGTATTCCCTAAGTAAATGCGCTCCAAGATGCGCCTGCGTCGCGTAAAATCATGGGCGTAATCCGGCGCAACTCCAAAGTAGGAGGGAAGTGGGCGTGTTGCATTATAATGAAGCGTGACCCCATGCAAATGCAGGCCGGGACGAACGGAGCATGCGCCGTGACATGGATGACCCGCGCCATGACGTGGTTGACCCGCGCCGTGACGTGGATGCCTTCTGCGCATGCGCAAAGCCTCCCTACGATGCGCCGGCGCAGGGTATATAATGCGCCCACACATGCGCCCGTGCAGCGCAAACGTCTCCCATTTTTTAGAGAGTGACGGCGAAAGTTTGTGCTGGACAAGATGGCAACTGCTGTTAAGGAGAGGAGGAAGAAGAATTTCTCCCCAGAGGAGAGGGCCATTGTCATACGGACCATGGAGAAGTATGACTCGCGGCTCCATGGTGCTGACAGTGCCCGGACCAGCAAGTCCCGGAGGGATCAGATATTAATGAGGGTGGCGTGCCAGGTCAATGCCCTCTCTCATGAGGTCCGGACACCGCAGGACATTCAAAAGAAAATGAATGACCTGCGGCGTCATGTGAAGGGCAAGCTGGCTGCCATAGCTCGGCATGCCAGGGGCACTGGAGGGGGCCCACCCTGCCCTGTCCGCCTGACTGAGGAGGAGAAGGTGGTTGCCCGCTGCCTGCAGACGGAGCAGGTAGAGGGAGTTGGGGGCTATGAGTCCCAGAAGCCAGCCGTGAGGACAGGTAAGTGTGTTTTCTATTCTATCTGTTGTGTACATGTATGGGGGTGGAAGGGAACATGTGCCAAGTGTGTGGCTCCACCAACATGGGCATCTTTTGTGTCATCCACAGATGTGCAGGAGGGAGCGGGGCCATCTGTTGATGCCAGGGCCCATCAGGATCCATCCCCTGAAGATACAGTCCCTCTGGCTGCCCCCCTGGAACAGGACTTGGAGGGAAGTGGGCACACCTCAACGGAGGAGGTGGTTGAGGAGGGTGTGGTAGTCCAGGACCAGGCCCTCTATGTTGTTGTGGAGGAGGATGGTGGGTTGGCTGGACCAGCCCAGGCTATTCCTCTACCTGTAGCAAACCCCTCAGTGTCCCCCTCCAACCTCTCCAGTCCCTCTCTTTCCCCCCCCCTCATCTCCGGCCCCTCAACATCCTCCCCTTATGCCCGGTCCCCTGCCACTCCCCGCAAGGCAACGTCAAAGACCAGGGGTGTATCCCAGGTCCTGCCGGAACAGCTGGTCAGACAGCAGGACCAGCAAAATAAACACCTGGCCGAGGTCGTGGAGGAGATGAGGCGCCTGGCCGACAGCCTGGCATCCTCGGACAATATAACAGATGCCATCCAGGATGTTGCTGTTAACAGCGCAGCAACGCTGACCAGCTTGGGGGAGCTGCAGGAAAACACCTCAGAACTTGTGGGGGAGGTTCAGGCCCTGCGCCTTGCTATCGAGGCGCAGACTGCTGTGCAGACCCGCATAGCGGTTGCCCTGGAGGGCATGCAGGCAGCCAGGGAGGGACGTGGGGATGTTCCTCCTCAACCTGCTCCCCCCCCCCCATCTAGGGCTGCCCCCAGGCAAGTGAGGGGCAGGACCCGTGGCACCAGGCAGAGCCCCCGCCAGGCCCATTAATTTGAGTTTTCTTTAGTATTATGCTCTGGATAAGAGCTTATTTATTTTTTGTTATGCTCTAGATAAGAGCTTATTTATTTTTTGTTATGCTCTGGATAAGAGCTTTTTTTATATATTTTTGGATACTGCACACGGTGCAGTGTGAATGGTGTGTGAATGTGAGAGGGTGGCACTCCTGAAAGTAAGGGGTGTCACCCTCGGCCGTGGTGGTGAAGTTAACCCCACGGCTGTATGAATGATGTGTGAAAGGTGTATGAATGGACAGCAACATCATTGGGGCCTTGACGTGGCGTTGCTGCTCCCAAGTCCTACATGCTGGACTTGGGCTAATCCAATGCGATGTGCATGTGGTGTGTGTGATCTAGGGACATCAGTGGTGTACACGCGTGCATTGTCTGTGTGCCATGCTGTATGTGTGTGTTTAAAGGTCAAAGATTCGTAACACGAGGACACTCCTGACTGCTCTTCCATCAGCTGACGGGGTCTCCTCTGGCGGGGGGGGGGCTGTGTGGTTGGGGGGTCAGGTCATCACGTAGGGCAATATGCAGGCCCTTTCGCATGGCAAAGTTGTGCAGAATACAACATGCACCAATGATCTGACCGACAAAGTTGGGGGAATACAATAGGGCCCCCCCAGACTTATCCAGGCAGCGGAAACGGGACTTCAGGAGGCCAAATGTGCGCTCCACCACTGCACGGGTTTTGATGTGTGCTTCATTGTATCTTCTCTCTCCTCTGGTTTGGGGGTTCCGGAAAGGAGTCATGAGATGGGGTCCCAGTGTATATGCAGAGTCACCTGTAAGGGAAAACACAGGAGGATGGTAGTCATGCATGTGCCACTTCTGTTGTGCATCATGGGAGGGGATAGTCATGGCTGCCACCCATGTCACTCACCAACCAGCCAGCTGTCCCCATACATGTCCTGCTCAAAATCTTCGGGGATGTTGCTTTGACGGTAGATGTAGCTGTCATGGCTGGACCCAGGGTCTTTGGCACGGACGTGCCATATGAGGTATTTGGCATCGGCTATCACCTGTACGTTGATGGAATGCCAATGCTTCCGATTGCGGTATATGTGCTCTGTGGCACTGGGGGGCTGGAGTGCCACATGTGTGCAATCAATGGCCCCGATGGTGCGTGGGAATCCGTCAATTCTGTAGAAATCTGTCATTGCCTTCTGCCGCAGGTGCACAGTGGTGGGTCTGATGAACTGGTTGGACATGCGTCTGAGGATTGCGGGGACAACCTGGTGCAGACATCTGCTTATGCTGGTTTGTGACATCCCAGCCACCACTCCACTTGTACGCTGGAATGATCCACTGGCCAGGAAATGGAGTGTTGCCAGGACCTTCACCAGTGGCTGCAGTGCACGTGAGCGGTATGTCTGGCTGGTGATGTCATCCTGCAGGGCTGTGGTTATTTCCAGGATGGCAGCAGGGCTGAATCTGAAGATGCGATACACCTCCTCATCACCCATGCCAAAGAGGCTCATGCGCGCTCGGTAGATCCTCTCACGTGCCCCCGTCCTCCTCCTCCTCCTTCTATGCTCCTCTTCCTCTGCATACCTTAGTATTGATAAGACCATGGCTGGCCCTGGCATCATTGGCATATGAATGTCTTGTCCAGTAAGTGTGATTGCTCAGCTAGTCCGTTACGGTGCTGCTGTAGTTGCTCTCCAGCTGACTTGCACACGGCCTTGAGCAAAGTTACCCGTGCTTTTATGAGGGGTATGTTTACTCAAGGCTTTCGAGTTACGCGCACCACGAGTAGCCAACGCCGGACGCGCGTACTTTCGGGAATACGCGCATCTCCCTCATTTGCATATTTGCATGCTAATTCAATGGGAACTGAATATTTTTGATGCGTAACTATGCGCCTACGCCGCGCTAGCTTAATGCATTTTCGCCGCCCAGACGGAAAAAAAAATCGCGCGTATGTGGTTCTGTGTTTACCGCGCATCGATACGCAGGCGCACATTTACTATTACGCCGCGCATATACATTTACGCAGGCGTAGCGCCGCTGAGAATCTGGCCCAGAGTAACTTAAATGAGAAGCGTTACTCCAGAGCAAAGATGCTCCCATCTACCTGAATCTGGCCCATTGTGTAGACTGCACCGCACAAACTTAGTTTTGTGGATCGGCGTATCTCCCTCATTTGCATATTTGCATAGCAAATCAATGGTGTGTCTAGTGCAGTTTTGCACGCACGCTGCGCCGGTCTATCCAAATTACGTCGGTCCAAAAAATTTGGATTTCAGGCGTATATCGTTTTGGGGATACGGTGCATAGATAAGCGTGTGCATTTTTAGACTTACGCGTGCCTAACTCGTGATATTCCGGAGTAAGTGCTTTGTGAATCTGGCCCTGTGTCTCTATGGGCCAGATTCAGGTAGATGAGAGCATCTTTGCTCCAGAGTAACGCTTCTCATTTACGTTACTCTGAAGACCCTTTCAGCGCAAGTCCTGTAATTCACATAGCAGTTGCGCGTAAACTTGCGCCAGAGTAACGATAATGCGCTGGCGTAACCCGACGCAAGTGGAAGTGGGTGTGATCATATGTAAATGATGGGCGGAGCCCAGCGCAGAGGCTTACGTTCAGCGCATCAACCACGGAGCATGCGCAGTGAGTGCGGCTCCACTCGCCCCCTTTGTGCGCATGCTCACAACTTCCGTCGGCACCACTTCACGGGAAACGTCAGCGCAATGCCTTCCGTTGGGCGTTTAAATGCGCCCGTAGAAGCGCCATTTCGGCACTAAAGTATATCCTGCTCCCCCTCCCCGCAGTGATGTTACTTTTGTTTTGAGATGGCTGCTCCCGTTCCCCGCAAACACACAGGAGAAAGCTGAACTTTAATGGCCAGGAGCTGTCAGCCGTCATCTCGGCTATGGAGACCTATGATGTCTTCCTCCATGGCTGTAAAATTTGACAGACAAGCATGGACAGAGGTGTTGTCCTGCAAGTGGGGGTGCTCAGCTAGCTCTTATCGTCGGTAACGCTGCTGTAGCTGCTCTCCTGCTGACCTGTGGCCATCTGGAGTAAAGATAAAGCAGCCTTTTGTAGAAATAACTTTGCGCCGGACGGACGAGATACGCGCGGCGCATGTAGCCAGCGTATGGTGCTAATCCGTTCGTGAATTGGGAAAAATCCCTCATTTGCATATTTGCAGGGGAAATCAATAGGCGCGACTGATGCGCCCAACGAAATTAAGCGCTGACGATACTCTGGCGTCGGAACGTTCCGCCAGTCGCAAATGACCCGTTATTGGGCGCATCTAGTTTGGTGGGTACGGGCACATAGAAACGACGGCGCATCATCACAGTTACGCGGCGCATATCGAAATACTCCAGCGCAAGTGTTCCTGAATCTGGCCCTATCTATCTAGACACTGTGGCCCAGATTCACAGAGCAATTACGCCTGTCTAACTGGTGTTAGACAGGAGTAATTTCAAATTTTGCGCGCCGTATCACTAGTTTGAATCCTCAAACCATGATACAGCGGCTTCGGGCTTCGATCCGAGAGGCTTACGTCCTCGTAAGCCTTCGGATCTACGCTGCGATATTTTTGCGGCCGCTGGGAGGAGTTCGCGTCGTTTTCATGCGTCGGGATATGCAAATGACTTTTTACGGCGATCCACGAAGGTACGAGTGTCCCTCGCAATCGCCTACGTCATTTTTTGGCTACATAATGTTAGAGGAGCTTTTTGCTGGTCTAACATTGCGTAACCCATGTAAAGTATGGCCGTCGTTCCCGCGTCGATTTTAAAATATTTATTTTTTTTTAACGTAACTCGTTCGGGAATAGGAATGTACGTAAACGACGCTACTACGACGTGACGACGTGTTTACGCGCAATGCACGGCGGGAAATTAGCGAACGGAGCATGCGCAGTTCGATCGCCGCGGGAACGCGCCTATTTTAAATGCTTCACGCCCCCTACTCGCGCAGATGGATTGCGACGGGAGAAATACACTACGCCGCCGTCGTTTACTGGACAAAATCTACCTGGATTCCACGTAGAGCCAGGTAAAATACGGCAGCGTAGTGTATTTCTGATACTCTACGAGAATCTAATTCTCTGTGAATCTGGGCCTGTGTCTCTATCTATCTAGACACTGTGGGGTAGATTCATGTACAGATCCGACGGTGTATCTACTGATACACCGTCGGATCTGTGAGATCCGACGCTCGGATCTATGCGGCTGATTCCTCGAATCAGGTTCCGCATAGATCTCCCTTAGAGCCGACTGGTGTAAGTGAGTTACACTGTCGGTTCTTAGGCTGCATTCTCCCGCCGTCCGCTAGGTGGCGCTTCTTTTTTTCTACGCGACGAATATGCAAATGAGGAGAACCGCCGATTCAGAACCGCTTTTTTTTTACGTCGTTTGCGTTCGTCTTTTTCCGGCGGATCATTACCCCTGCTATATGCGGGGTAAGTGCGGCGGATCCTATGTTAAGTATGGCCGTCGTTCCCGCGTCGAGTTTTGAATTTTTTACGTCGTTTACGTAAGTCGTCCGGGAATACGGCCATACGTTAATTGCGTTAACATCGAAAACAATGACGTCCTTGCGACGTCATTTAAAGCAATGCACGTCGGGAAATTTTGCCGGCGGCGCATTCGCAGTACGATCGGCGCGGGGACGCGCGTGATTTAAATAGTAAACTCCCCCTAGCCGCGGAATTTGCATTCCGCCGGGGGATTTACGATCCGCCAGGGCTAATTACGAGGCAAGTGCTTTCTGAATACAGCACTTGCCTCAAAAACTGGCGCAGGCGGATCGTAAACAAGATAGATCACGCGGATCAAAAGATCCGCTGATCTACATGAATCTACCCCTGTGTCTCTATCTATCTAGAGACGTCAAGGACGTCATTGTTTTCGATGTTAACGCAATTAACGTATGGCCGTATTCCCGGACGACTTACGTAAACGACGTAAAAAATTCAAAACTCGACGCGGGAACGACGGCCATACTTAACATAGGATCCGCCGCACTTACCCCGCATATATTTTACGACGTAAAAAAAAAGCGACGGCCGGGCGTTCGGTTCTGAATCGGCGGTTCTCCTCATTTGCATATTCGTCGCGTAGAAAAAAAGAAGCGCCACCTAGCGGACGGTGGGAGAATGCAGCCTAAGAACCGACAGTGTAACTCACTTACACCAGTCGGCTCTAAGGGAGATCTATGCGGAACCTGATTCGAGAAATCAGCCGCATAGATCCGAGCGTCGGATCTCACAGATCCGACGGTGTATCAGTAGATACACCGTCGGATCTGTACATGAATCTACCCCTGTGTCTCTATCTATCTAGACACTGTGGCCCAGATTCAGGTACATCTGTGCATTATTGGACCGGCGTAGCGCACCGCCTTTACGTTAGACTTGCGCAATTTTGCCGCGTAATCACCCTATTCTCGTAGCTTTTGCACAGGAAATTGCGCAAGCGTAACGTTTTTTCTGAGGCGTAAGGAGGAGTAATACAAATTGGGAGGGACGTGGGCTTCATGCAAATGAAGGGCCGCCCGGCTCACGCATGCGCGCGTGAAGGAGCCCATGTCAGCTCCGCTGTGCGCATGCTCACAACTCGGGAGCGGCGCAATCAGTGAAATTGGAAATGGACTAGGGCAACGTTGTGAACTACGCAGACAGCATAAATAGACACACACAAACGCACTTGCATTGCAAAAGTACATCCCTTTGTCCCTTCCCATTTAACCAAGTGCTTTTGTTCCTGTTGTTCGTTGCAGTGTGTCTTGTAGTTGTCAGATTAGTGTTCTGTGTGATCAAGTGCTTGTTGGTATATTTGTGAAAGTGTTTTTTGATAAGTGTTTGAGAGACTGTTTGTTTGATTGATATATTTCTGTTGGTTTTTTTTTCTTGCTGTTTTTTTGTTTATATTGTTTTGTGACAGTTTCTTGCTGAGTAGTTTTCTCTCTGTGTGTGTTCTTGCTTGATTGTTTGTGCTTGTTTGTGTGAGTGAATTTTGTTGACTGGGACTGATTGTTTTTGGAAGTATGACTGAGAGAAAAAAGCTGAATTTTACTGTGGGGGAAAAAAGAATTCTTGCCCGGGCCATTAGCGAGTATGGGCGTTACCTCCACGGCCCGCAGAGTGCCAACACCACCCCGGCCAGGAGGAGGGAGATTTTGGATAGGATCACTGAGCAGGTCAATTCATCGGGGGAGGGGGAGACACGGACCAGGTCTGGGATTGACAAAAAAATCAACGACCTCCGGCGTCTGGTCAAAAAGAAACTGGCCGCAATGCATGCCCATGCCAGGGGCACAGGAGGGGGCCCACCATGCCGTATTAGTCTGACAGCGACGGAGCGTGCGGTGGCCCTGACCTTTCACCGGCATGAAGTGGAGGGCCTGCCAGGCTTTGACACAAGTCCGGTCCCCGTGGTGCCAGGTAAGGTTTTTTTTTCTATCAGGTGTGTAGCATGTGTGGGGGAGGGGGTGAAAGGGAATATGTGGCAAGTGTGTGGATCCTCCAACCTGTGAATGTTTTGTGTCATCCACAGATGTGCAGGAGGGTGCAGGGCCATCTGGGCTGACCGCACCAACCCCAGGACAGCAGCCTAATGAGGCCCCCCCAGCCGGAGTCCGCGGAGGAGGTTCAAGAGGAGGAGGGGAATCATGAGGAGGAGGGGAATCATGAGGAGGAGGGGAATCATGAGGAGGAGGATAATCATGAGGAGGAGGAGTCAGGCACTGGACGATTGGTTTTTGCGCACTCTTCCCCTCTGGCTGGCAGAAGCCTGCCCTCCCTAAGGGGGAGCCCCCCCCCCCTCCTCCCCCAACATGGCTCCCCTCACAAGGGCCTCCCCTTCTCCCCGGCCACAACCATCAGCTGGAGGCAGGATTTCATCCCAGAGCACCAGGGGGGCGCCCAATCTCCTGCCCGCCACTCTGAGAAGGGACCAGGCCCTCCAGACCCGCCATATGGGACAGGTCAGCCAGATTTTGGGGCGGATGGAGGAGAGCCTGTCCTCCATCAAGGATACGCTGGGTAACCTGGACTCCCACTCCCGGGCTTTCACAACCTGCCTAAACGAACTGCAGACTACATCAGCAGGCGTTGGGCAGGATGTGAGGGCCCTTACCCAGGCTATCCAGGCCAACACGGCAACACTTGGTGCTGCCCTGGACAGAATTGCCGTGGCCTTGGAGGGCAGGCCGCCAGGTGGGCAGAGATTGGGGGCTGCTCCTCCTTCCCCGGGTTTGCCCCTCCCCCATGAGTCTCCCCTGAGGGGCCAGGGCCGTGGCCGGGGGCGCCCCAGGCGTGGCTCACGCAGAGGGCAATAATTTATTTTTCCCCCTTTTTAATTTTTTTTGCTGACATTTTTTGCATTTTTTTTTTTTTTTTTTTGCTGACTTTTTTAAATTTTGGGTTGTGCATGCTGTTTGAATGTGGGGTGACATTCCTGCTGGAAAAGGGGTGTCATCCTCAATTTTGGTGGAGAAGGGTTCCCCAGGACCAGGGAGAAGTGATCCTCAGGTCCGTGTGATTGGTGTATGAATGTTCAGTGACATAATTGGAGCCTTGATGTGGCGTTACTGCTCACCAGTCCTGCATGGTGGACTGGTGCCAATCCAATTTGATGAGGATGTGGGGTGTGTGTGCCATGATTAATGTGTGTGTTTAACGTGCAAAGATGCCCAATATGAGCTGCCTCCTGACTGCTCTTCCCTCAGAAGACGGGGTATCCTCGGTTAGGGGTTGATTGTCTGGTTGGGGGGTCAGGTCATCACGTAGCTCAACCTGCAGGCCCTTCCTCACTGCGAAATTGTGCAGCATGCAACATGCACCGATGATATGGCACAAAAAGTTTGGGGAATACAACAGTGTACCCCCAGACTTATCCAGGCATCGGAAACGTGACTTCAGGAGGCCAAAGGTGCGCTCCACCACTGCTCGGGTTTTGATGTGTGCTTGATTGTATCTTTCCTCTCCTGGTGTTTGGGGGTTTCGGATAGGAGTCATGAGATGGGGTCCCAGTGGATATGCAGAGTCACCTGTAAGGGAAAAGACAGGAGCATGTTAGTCATGCATGTGCCACTTGTGAGGTGTGCATCACGGGAGGGGATAGTCATGCCTGACTCCCATGTCACTCACCAACCAGCCAGGTGTTCCCATACACGTTCTGATCGAATTCCAATCGGATGTGGCATTGATTGTATATGTAGCTGTCATGGCTGGACCCTGGGTGTTTGGCACGGACGTGCCATATGAGGCCTTGGGCATCAACTATCACCTGTACGTTGATGGAGTGCCAATGCTTCCGATTGCGGTACATGTGCTCTGTCTCCAGGGGGGGCTGTAGTGCCACATGTGTGCAATCAATGGCCCCGATGGTGCGTGGGAACCTGGCAATTCTGTAGAAATCTGTCATTGCCTTCAGTCGCAGCTCCTCAGTGGTGGGTTTAATGATTTGGTTGGCCATGCGTCTGAGGATTGCAGGGACAACCTGGTGCACACATCTGCTCATGGAGGATTGTGACATCCCAGCCACCACTCCACTTGTACGCTGAAAAGAGCCACTGGCAAGGACATGGAGTGTTGCCAGTACCTTGACCAGTGGCTGCACTGCATGTGAGTGGTGTGTTGGGCTGGTGATGTCCTCCTGCAGGGTTGTGGTTAATTCCAGGATGGCATGAGGGGTGAATCTGAAGATGCGAAACACCTCAGAATCACTCATGCCAAACAGGTCTATGCGGGTGCGGTATATCCTCTCCCGTGCCATCCTCCGTACCCTCCTCCTTCTTTGCTCATCTAAAGTCAGTAGTGCAGCTATGAGCGACGATGCCCCTGGCATGTTGGCAGTCAAATTGTAGTGCAACACGTGTGTGTGGTCTGCTCCTCACTAACGGTGTTGCTTTCTGTGAGATGTAGACGTTTTTTCAAATTTTAGACCACCTTTTATGTGCTCTAATTTTAGACAGAACATTTTGCTGTTGCGCACACCGCGTAGCCTGCGCAGCAACAACGTTTTTTTGTGGATCCCCGCAACTCCCTCATTAGCATATTTGACTAGCAAATCAATGGTGTGTCTATCGCACTTTTGCGCGGAAGGATGCGCCAGTCTAACGAAATTATGCGGGACAAAAAAAAGTCAATTTTTGGCGTATCTCGTTCTGGGGATGCCACGCAACGAAACGCACGCGCACATTTAGACTTACGCACGCGCATCTCCTGTTGCGCAGGCGTAATCGCTCTGTGAATCTGGGCCTGTGTCTCTATCTATCTAGACACTGTGTCTCTATCTCTCTCTCTCTAACTCACTGTCTGTCTAACTTGTCTGTAAGGCAAGCCGGAACACACTACACGAGGCCGCCCGGGAGGCAGCCTTTTATAGTGTGGGGTGTGTGCTACAGCCCTGAGCCCTAATTGGCCAAAGCACCCTGGCTTTGGCCAATTAGGTCTCCTCGTTTTTTGGGCGCTGTGATTGGCCAAGCATGCGGGGTCATGGTGCATGCTTGGCCAATCATCAGCGCGCAACGCCGCAGTGAATTATGGGCCGTTGCGCGTCATGCGAATTTTGGCGCGAAGGACCATATTTGTTCGTTTTCGACGAACGATCGAGCGGCCGATGTTCGACTCGAACTTGAGTTTGCATCGAATGCGAAGCTCATCCCTATCAAGGACAAGCTGGGTCAGTAGCAGAGAATCACAGGAGCAAGGTATCACAGGAACACACTAGGAAACTAAAGATCAATCATCAACTTCAGCCACTGACTGGTCAACTTATACAGGCCACTGGGAGCCAAACTTTACAGGGGGCATGCATAATTGTGTGCCAGTGTGCATGCATGCATTCCGGTTAGAGATGTATAGAACGGTTCACCGGCGAACATCGCTTGTTCACGGTCGCCGCCACCGGCGAACATATGCGATGTTCGACCCGCCCCCTATTCATCATCATTGAGCAAACTTTGACCCTGTACCTCACAGTCAGCAGACACATTCCAGCCAATCAGCAGCATACCCTCCCTCCCTGACCCTCCCACCTCTAGGGCAGCATCCATTTTAGATTCATTCTGAACCTGCAGTCTTAGGCCGCGTACACACTATCGAACATGTTTTAAAACTTGCTTTAAAATCGGACCGATGAACGCCTGACCATCGGGCCAAACCGGTGGTTAGTACGCAAAAGCATCGGACCAAAAACCAGCGCGTGCTCAGAATCAAGTCGATGCATGCTTGGAAGCTTTTAACTTCGTTTTTTCAGCATCTCGTTGTGTTCTACGACACCACGTTCTGACCCGATCAGATTTTGGACTGATGGTGTGTACGCACATCAGACCATCAGGCCACTTCAGCGGTGAACCGATGAAAACGGTCCGTCGGACCATTCTCATCGGGTTGGACCGATCGTGTGTACGTGGCCTTAGGGTTACAGACAGGGTTAGGGTTACAGACAGGGTTAGGGTTACAGACAGGGTTAGGGTTACAGACAGGGTTAGGGTTACAGACAGGGTTAGGGTTACAGACAGGGTTAGGGTTACAGACATGTTTAGAGTTAGGGTTACAGATAGGGTTACAGTTAGAAATGAGCGGACACCTTGATGTTTGGACCCGAACATGAACTTTGAAAAAAAAGTTTGGGTTCGGGACCCGAACTTGACCCGAACTTTGACCCGAACCCGAACCCCATTGAAGTCAATGGGGACCCGGACTTTTGACTACTAAAATGTCTCTAAAAAACTAAGGGGAAGGGCTGGAGGGCTGCAAATGGCAGCAAAATGTTGGAAAGAGCATGGCAAGTACTCTGAACATAAATGTGGACAGGGAAATAACTTAAAATAACATAAAAAATAAAATCATTTTGACCTAGGAGGACGAGGTCCATATGGAGTAGGAGGTTGAGGTGGCGGTGGATGTGGCGGTGTAGGTGGAAGCGGCAGTGGAGGTGGATGAGGTAGCCAACACAGCAGGTTTTGGTTTTTAATTGATTTATTTTTTAAATTAGGGTAAACCCCAAAAGAGTGAGAAAGATCTAGGGTTGCTACCTCATCCCTTTAAACCTGAACACAGAGTAATTACACTGGGGCTAATTTACTGTCGATAAGGCACCAAGCAGCACCTTAATCAGCCAGAGAACCTGTGTAATTAATGTTTTTGCTTTTACAGGGATGAGATGGCAACCCTAGAAAGATCAGAAAAAAAACAATGGCTGGGTAAGGCCGGCCCGGTGTCTATTCTGCACAAGGTACGGAATAGTCCTCTGGAATCCATGCCTGGTTCATTTTAATGAACGTGAGCTTGTCCACATTGGCTCTGGACAGGCGGCTGCGCTTGTCTGCGATAACGCCACCTGCCGTGCTAAATACATGTTCAGACAATACACTGGCCGCAGGGCGGGCCAGCACCTCTAAGGCGTAAAGGGCAAGCTCAGGCCATGTGCCCAATTTGGAGACCCAGAAGTTTAAGGGGGCATAGCCATCATTCAGTATGTGTAGGCGTGTGCACACATACTGCTCCACCATGTTGCTGAAATGCTGCCTCATGCTAAAACGTTCCAGATCAGCTGGTGGTGCGGTTTGTTGTGGCGTGCTGACAAAGCTTTTCCACATTTCGGCCATGCTAACCCTGCCTTCTGAGGTGCTGGCGGTGCCCCTGCTGCGTTGGCGACCTCTTCCTCCTCCTTTACCTTTGCCTTGTGCTTCCACTGTGCCCTCGCTGCCAGGTGGGAATTGCACCAGCAGCGTGTCTACCAGTGTGCGCTTGTACTCGCGCATCTTGCGATCACGCTTCAGTGAGGGAATTAAGGACGGTACATTGTCCTTGTAACGGGGATCCAGCAGCGTGGCCACCCAGTAATCAGCACATTTTAAAATGTGCGAAACACGCCGGTCGTTGCGGAGACACTGCAGCATGTATTCGCTCATATGTGCCAGGCTGCCCAGAGGCAACGAAAAGCTGTCCTCTGTGGGAGGTGTATCATCTCTGTCCTCTGTATCCCCCCAGCCACGCACCAGTTATGGCCATGAGCTGGTCTGGGTGCCATCCTGCTGTGAACATGGTTCCTCCTCCTCCTCCATGTCCTCCTCCTCCTCCATCCTCCAGAACTGTTCCCTTGCTGGACAATTGTGTACCTGGCCTTTGTTGGTGCAGGAAACCACCCTTGGAGCCACTTGTGAATGACTGCCCTGAAAGCCTTGGAAATGATCCCAATTCCTCCTCCTCCTCCTGTGCTACATCCTCTTCCATAATCGCCTGTAGCGTTTTTCAAGGAGGCATAGAACTGGGATAGTCACGCTGAGAGCGGCGTCATCGGCACTGGCCATGTTGGTGAAATACTCGAAACAGCGCAACAAGGCACACGGGTCTCGCATGGAGGCACAGTTATTGGTGGTGAAGTGGTTCTGTTCCGCAGAGCGACTCGGCGTTACGCTGCAGCGCTTCCAGACGAGCAACTGCAGGGTGAGAACACCGAAAGTGCGCACAGACGGCCCGCAATTTCTGCAGCAGCTGTGGCATATCGGGGTTAGTTTTCAGGAACCTCTGCACCACCAAATTCAGCACATGCGCCAGGCAAGGGATGTGCGTCAAACCGGCTAGGCCCAGAGCTGCTATGAGATTTCGCCCATTATCGCACACCACCAGGCCCAGCTTGAGGCTCACTGATGCCAACCACTAATCGGTCTGTTGTTCCATGTCCCTCAACAACTCCTGCGCGGTGTGTGTTTTTTTTCCCCCAAACAGGAAAGTTTTAAACCTGCCTTCTGGTGTTTACACATGGCTGTGCTGAAGTTGGTGGTGAATTTGTTACGCTGACTGGATGAGGAGGCGGTAGAGGACGAGGAACCAGAGTAGGAGGAGTTAGGAACAGGAGGCAAACTGAAGCGCCCTGCAATCCTCTGTGGTGGAAGGACATGTGCCAAACTGCTATCCGCCTCAGGCCCAGCCACCACTGCATTTACCCAGTGCGCTGTTAGGGAGATATAACGTCCCTAACCGTGCTTACTGGTCCACGTATCCATAGTTAGGTGGACCTTGGCACAGATGGCATTGCGCAGTGCACACCTGATTTTGTCCCCCACTTGGTTGTGCAGGGAAGAGATTGCTCGCCTGGAAAAGTAGTGGCGGCTGGGCACGATGTACTGTGGGACAGCTAATGCCAGCAGGCTTTTAAAACTCTGCGTCTCCACCAGACGGAATGACAGCATTTCAAAGGCCAGTCATTTTGAAATGCTGGCATTCAGGGCCAGGGATCGCGGGTGGGTAGGGGGGTACTTCCTCTTCCGCTCCAGTGTTTGGGAGATAGAGAGCTGAACGCTTCCATGGGACATTGTGGAGATGTTTGGTGACCCAGGTGGTAGTGTTGCTTGCCGGTCCTCTAATTGAGGGGTGGCAGGTGGCACTGTCACTACAGAGGTGGATGAAGAGGCCGAGAGGCCTGAGACTGATGCAGAAGAGGAAGCAGGAGGAGCCAGAGACCTTTCTTGGTTTTTGAGGTGTCTACTCCACTGCAGCTCGTGCTTTGCACTTAGATGCCTGGTCATGCAGGTTGTGCTCAGGTTGAGAACGTTTATGCCTCGCTTCAGGCTCTGATTGCACAACGTGCAAACCACTTGTGTCTTGTCATCAGCACATTGTGTGAAGAACTGCCTTGCTAGGGAACTCCTTGGACCTGGCTTTGGTGTGCTCGGTCCCTTGCTGCGTTGGGCAGTAGCAGGAGTACTGTCTAGGGGACGGACGCTCTGTTTTGGCACCCTGCCCCCTCTTCTGCTGTGCTGGTGGCTCTGTGCAACCACCGCCTCTTCCTCCTAACTACATGGGTCACCTGCATGAGGTTGATTACATGTCGAGTCGAGGACCTCATCGTCCTCCACATCATCTTCCACCCAGTCTTCACCACAGCCCTCTTTGTCGGTCTGCACAATTGCAAAAGCACCAGTGTTTCATCATCATCCAAGACGTGCTGTGATGGTCCCCCCTTGTACTCATCTTGAAATATAAGCGGTTGGGCATCGGTGCACTCAATCTCTTCCACTTCTAGGGCTTGGCTAGGTGGATGGCCCTGGGAACACATGCTAACAGACTCATCAAAAAGCAGAAGTGACTGTTGCATGATTTGGGGCTCAGACTGCTTGGCTGATTTGCAAGGGGGTGAGGTGAAAGAGTGATGGTGATGGCTGCAGGCGCCAACTCTGAACTTTCAGCACAAGACTGGTTGGGAGACAATGTAAAGGAACTGGAGGCACTGTCAGTAACCCAATCTACTACCGCCTGTTCTGCTCCTGGCCTCAAAATTCGTAGAGCTGGATTAGGCCCAACCAAATACCGCTGCAGGCTCTGTCGCCTACTCACACCTGAGAAAGGTGATTCACTTGTGCGTGTAGCTGGCACAGATCGACCACGTCCTCTCCCTGTAACATTAATTCCACTAGCAGCACCACGACCGCGGCCACATCCCTTATTTGACGTTTTTCTCATATTTTTCAAATGTAGGATCTTGCCCTTAATGGGTGTTTTTTTAAATACAACAATAGTGTAATATGGTGAAATATGCAGAGAGTCACCTATATACGTATTTCTGTCCCTATAGGAAATAGCAGGAACCTGTCCCTACACAATGTACTGGTCACACACAGTGTAGGTGACAGGTGCTGTGCAGGTGAAATATCCAGAGAGTCACCTATATATTTCTGTCCGTATAGGAAATAGCAGGAACCTGTCCCTAAATGATAAGATGCAGATCTCAGAGAAAGAAACAGTGCTGGTGGTGTAGATTTCTCAAGCAGGATAATCCTACCCAACTCTGTCCCTCAATCAGCAGCAGCCTGTCCCTAGCCTACCTACAGCAGACTGACGAGCCCTAAACGATGTAATGCACAGTCCCTAAATGATAAGATGCAGATCTCACAGAAAGAAACAGTGCTGGTGGTGTAGAGCAGGATAATCCTATCTAACTCTTTCCCTCAATCAGCAGCAGCCTGTCCCTATTAGGGTTGCCACCTGATCCCTTTAAAAAGGAAAACATCTGAATTACACAGATTCTGAGGCTAACTTAATACAGATAAGGCACCAAGTGAGTTTAATTACCACCTTAATTGGCCACAGAACCTGTGTAATTCAGATGTGTTCCTTTTTAAAGGGATGAGGTGGCAACCCTAGTCCCTATCCTAGATAAAGCAAAGTGACGAGTTGTGCCGTGTGCCATATCTGATATAGAGGCTGGTCACATGCTGGGCAGAGCTGTATCCTGGCCTAGGCCAACAAGGCCCAGGCCTAGGGGAGCACTTTGCAGGGGGGCAGCACAAAAAGAGTCCCCACTGGCTTGCGCTACACTGTTAGGAAAATTAGTCTAGCGCCCCCATAAAGCGGCTGCGCTGCTGATAGTATGCGGGCGGCCAGCATTCCGCAACTGTCAGGGGGGGGGGGGGGCGCTTCCAATTTTGACTGTTTTGTCATCCTGGACCACAAACCTTCCTCACTGTGCTATATGTGTCTGCTGCACCATCTACTTAAAGTAGAACTTTAGGCAACACTTTTACCATCCCTGTCCCATTGTGAAGATTTCCCTTCACATTCTGCTCTATGGGCAACCAGGAAGTAAGAGGAAATCTAAGTAAATTAAGGGAATCCATTGCCCCCCCCAGGCCCTCAGAACTAGTGTCCTCAATTGAAAATTTCAGGGCAGGTCTTAAACAACACAGGCTGTGGCCGTGACAGGAAGGGGTGGGTCATATTTAAATTAGGGGGTGCACGAGTTTAGTCAGGCCTAGGGCAGCACAAAACCTAAATACACCTCTGATGCTGGGTCACATGCTGCACTGGCCAATCACAGCCATGCCATTAGTACGCATGGCTGTGATGGCTTCCTAGTCACAGTAGTAAAACAAATGGCGATTGGCTGCCATGCAGCGCGCCGTAACATAGCTGAACTCCGAACCCAAATGTTTTCCAACTATTCGGGTTAAAAAAAAAACCAAAGTCCGTACCGAACCCGAACTTTACAGTTCGGGTTCGCTCAACTCTAGTTACAGTCTGTAACCCTAACCCTTTCTGTAACCCTAACCCTAACACTACCTGATTGATACAACATCATACCTGATGTTTTAAAGCAGGTTATTTCAAACAATTTAGGAATGTTAGGTGATTTATGCCCTTTATGGATTAAAAACGAACTCTGCGACAACTATGTAATTTTCCATGGGAGTTTTGCCATGGATCCCCCTCCAGCATACCACAGTTTAGGTGTTAGTCCCCTTGAAACAACTTTTCCATCACTATTGTGGCCAGAAAGAGTCCTGTGGGTTTTAAAATTTGCCTGCCCATTGAAGTCTATGGTGGTTCGCCAGTTCGCGAACATTTGCGGAAGTTCGCGTTCGCCGTTCGCGAATGGCAAATTTTTTTGTTTGCGACATCACTACTCTGGACCTGGGAGGCACCGCCAACTGGAGACACTAACAACTTTTTTATTAATCGGACTCGCTCTTACACTTGTCTAATTTACCTACAGGTTTAACTGAATATCCTGCTTGGGGAGGGCTATTTCTGACAACCCCCCTACAATATACGATGTTATCTAGCAGTGCTGGGGAATTACTTGGTTTGTCAAATTAGTGAATTTGTAGTGTTTTGCTCCTTTCCCATAAATCATTTGATTCTAAATTTATTGTGTGATTTTTTTCTGAATTTCTTTAGTCTATGCTACCATAAAAATGTGTACATTTTCATGTGGCCTCAAAAAAAATACAAAGGGTCATTTGTAACAATGTAGATTTATTTTGAACCTGTAGCAACAGAATATAACTGAATATCTTTTGGTTAGCTTGGCTGACATTTCAGAACAGACAAATGCACAAAGGGTTCTATACAATATACAATGTGAGGCATAACTTCAGCAGCTGTTTCCTCCACTGAAAGAGTTACTTAGTGTCTGTCTAATTAATAAGATGATATGTCTGTAGCAAGAACATGTTCATCCCCTGCTAGTTTAGTTTCTTAAGCCATACATCAGTGTTTGATTATCTCTTCAGTTTACATGCAACAGAGTTTGCTGAGCAACAGGAACCATGGGATTAAATTACTACTTTATTCTCAACTTGGGATCTTGTTACATGGTGTAACACAGCTAAACCTGGATAAATAAATAATAGATTCTGCCTTCCCCATCTGAAGTGGGGAAGGCAGAATCTATTATTTATTTATCCAGGTTTAGCTGTGTAACTGTGCCCATCACATACCTTTCTGTCAAAGAGGTGATGTTGCACCTACCAAGAAGAAGAGAACAAAAGAGAGAGCACCTAGGAAGTGGATTCATGGAGAACAGAGTGGATACTGATCAAAAAGATTGCAGTCCTTCCAGGCAAACTACTCACAAGCTGAAAGAAACAAAACCAAATATGCCAGATGAGTCACCACAGGTCCAGACATCAGCTTTTCACCCTACACGAGCCAAACCGAAACTGGTTTTCCACACTCAGTTGGCCCATGGCAGCTATACTGGAAGAATACAAGGCTTCACTAATGTCAAGGAACTTTATGCAAAAGTTGCAGAGGTATTTAATATTTCTCCAACAGAGGTGAGTTTTTGGTCTGTTAGCAATAGAGATTCAAAGTTTCAGATGTCAATTTTCAAGACAGTAACCTTAAACAACTAGTTTCTAAATTGAGAAAAAGCTGTGCAAATAAATAGTTCTTGCTATAAATGTAACAAACTGTAACCTACAAAAAAAAAAAGCTACAGCACAACATAATTGAGTTTAGAAAACACTCACGCTTTGTCATTTTTGGAAATTAATTCACTAAACAGTCGCAACAGGAACTTTATAGTTTGAAGGCAGTGTTGGCTACAAACTATAAAGTTCCTGATATGACTGTTTAGTGGATTAATTTCTAAAAATGACAAAGCGTCACTGTTCTCTAAACTCAATTATTTTGTGCTGACTGTTTACTAGAGTCAACGATACTTAAATTTAACTACTGTAGTTTTTACATATAAGGGAATTTTTTCTGCAACATTAAATCCATCCTCAAGTAATTGCTGTAGTCTATTCTCAGATCATTAGCTCAGGGAGGTAAACACTGTGGGCTAGATTCAGGAAAGAAATAAGACGGCTTATCTCCAGATAAGCCGTCTTATTTCTGCGTCTGAGCCCTCCTATCTATGCGACTGATTCATAGAATCAGTTCCACATAGATTTCCATAAGATCCAACTGGCATAAGTCTCTTACGCCGTTTTATCTTATTTTCATATTTTAGACTGGACGCTAGGTGGCGTTCCCATCTAAAATATGCAAATGAGCCTGTACGTCGTTTGCGTAGGTCCATCGTAATGTTAACCCTGCTGTATGAGGCGCAGGCAATGTTAAGTATGGACTTAAGTATGCCAGCGTTTTTTTCACGTCATTTACGTTAAACATTCGCGAATAGGGCTTTGCGTAAGTGTCGTTCACGTCGTTTACACGTCGTAATGACGTTGTGATTTGGAGCATGCGCACTGGGATAAATTCACGGCCGGCGCATGTGCAGTTTGTTCGGCGCGGGGACGCGCTTCATTTAAATGATACACGCCCCCTACCCGCCAAATTTATATTCCGCCGGGTGATTTACGCTACGCCGCCTCAACTTTACAGGCAAGTGCTTTGTGAATAAAGCACTTGCCTGAAAAAGTTGCGGCGGCCTAACGTAAATGAGATACGTTAGGCCAAATTAAAGATAGGCTCTCCTACCTGAATCTAGCCCAGTGTTGTTAATTATCGCCCTGCACTAGCATTTAGCTCTACTCAATCAATTCCTTCTAAAATTGCTGTATGACATAAAAGTTAATCTAGATTTGGCCTTGAATTCATAAAATGAATGTGTTCATGAAGCACACAAAAATGTGTAACTTAGGCGCAGTGATAATAGAAAAGACTGTTCTAGCATTCAAGGCAAGTATTTGTCTCTATAAAACCATATAGAGTATGATGGTGCCATAACTGATGTTTTTTGTATGTTTTGGTAACTTATTTATTTGAAGATAAGTTTTATTTGATGTTAAAATAAGGATCTATGTGTACTTTCCTGACAGACTCAATGGCAGACAACGTGTGGTTAACCCCCATCTAGGGTTGCCACCTCATCCCTTTAAAACGGAACACATAATAATTACACAGGCTCTGTGGCTGACTAATGTGGTAATTAAACTCAATTGGTGCCTTACCTGCATTAAATTAGCCTCAGAACCTGTGTAATTCATAAGTGTTCCTTTTTAAAGGGATGAGGTGGCAACCCTACCCCCACCTCCTCTCTAAATGCTATAGGACCCCACTCCTATAAACTTGAGCTCACCACTAGAGGCTGCGTTCCTTTTTTGTCCTCCTCATTGGACCTACAAGCAATGCACTTACGTTTACGGATGTCCAATCTATCGAGGTTGATGCTGGGCATACGTTCTAGCGGTGTCAGGGTAGCCCAGGGCCCAGTCATGGGCAGGTGCGTGGCTCCAGGCCTCTGTGTCCAGTGGTCGGGACAGCCTTCGTGTGCCCAGGTGCGGTGGACTGGCTGGCAGGTCTGATCAGCAGCAGTTTTTGTGTATATATACTGTGTGTATATATATATATATATATATATATATATATATATATATATATATATATATATTGTGAGAAAAACAATCAGCGCCACAATACTAATAAATTACTCCTATGACGTGAGAAAAAAAAAAATAACCCTCTAAGTGGCTACACAGCTGCTGCACACTTATAGTGATATAGTGATACACCACAACTACTACAATATTAATTTTGTGAAAATAGTGCAGCGCTGCGTATCTATAAATCTTATATAAACAAACAATTAAACATTCCCTAAAACAATTTATGGAAAAAGAAAATAAATAAAATTATAAAAAAAACAGTTCATTTGTAAGTTTCCAAAGCTGAAACCGCTGGGATCACCGCCGGATCACTGTGTACGCCGTTAACGTAACCTACGCCCAGCCAGACCCACGTCGGCCCATATTCACAGACATCCAACGTACAATACGTAGGCTTGTGTTCCCTGGTCCATACCTTTGCATGGGTTGCGCCTCATCTATGGGGAATAACTTCACGCCGGATGTAAAACTTACGCAAACCACGTATATCATGCGCCATGCGCATGTAGGTTTGTGAATCGCCATATCTCCCTCATTTGCATATTTGAATAGAAAATCAATGGGAGCGCCACATGCGTCCAGCGTAAATATGCGCCCACTCTACGCCGGCGTAGGCAAGTTACGTTGGTGGGATGAAGTCTGTTTTTAGGCGTATCTTAGTTTGTGGGTCCAGCGCACAGATACAACAGCGCATATTTGCACTTACGTGGCGTATCTGGAGATATGTCGGCGCAAGTGCTTTGTGAATCCAGGCCATTGTCTCTAAACACCACCTTCCTCCATTCGCTTTTTAATAATCAATTCCACTTATCCAGGGGTTAAGGACATGAAACACAAACCACAAGTACCATAGTGTTCTCTGCTTTTGAATTTATTTAACAAGCCCCCCTAAAAAGTTACACTTACAAGAAATAACAATAAAAACAGCATGTGTCAAATCACCAGCTCATTCATCGCAGATCTAGACTCACAGGGCTTCGCCTGACATCACAGATAAGACTCCTCCCTTCTAAACGTGTGTCGACCTCTCATTGGCCTTCATCAGTAGATGGGTGGGTCAAATTAGGTGAAACCTTATATACCTGACTGTTGCTTAGGCAACCCTTCAGGCATCACCATAGCTGTCCACAATCTGTGAGGACACTCCCTTTAAGTTGTTTGGAATACCTTTTATGAATCTCTTGTGAACTTTGGGGGTTGTTTAGCTCTGCGGCTGTCAGGAAAGGTTCCATCCGCTGGTAATATTTATCATTTGGCATGCAGTACTGAGGTCCACCAGCAGGTGTCTCCTGGAAGTTTTGAACTGTCAGACGAACTTCTCCCTGCCGGTGTTATGTCATCCTTGGGCCGCAGTACTGGCGTCCACCAGTGGATGGATCCTGGCAGTGTGGAGCAGACAGCACCTTTTGCGCTCAGGTGTGACTTGAGGCCAATTACAGGCATTCCTATAAATACCCGGCAAGTGCAAACATACCTTGCCCTGGTATCGACCTTGTACCCTGATCTGTACCTGCTGCCTGATTATCTGAACCTGTTCCTGAAATCTGCTACCTGAGTTCCTGATCCTGTCTCCCTGTCCTGACCATCCATTCTCTCCCTGTCCTGTGTACCTTACCCCATCTGCTGATCTCCCTGTGTATGACCTTGGCCTGGCTAACGTTTATGTTTCTGGAATATCCCTTTGTCCATCTGCCGATCTGCTGTGTATGACCCTGGCCTGGCTATTGTTTATGATTCTGGCATTTCCCATTTATTGTACATATCTGTCTGTTGTTATTTGTGGGTCTCTGTCTGGTTTGCTGCACTGCGTCATTTTGGAGGTGGTTGTATTTATATTATTCACTTACCTAAATAAATCATTATATTTTCACTTATATGTGTTTGGTGTTCCTCCGTTCTGGTCACACCTGGTACATGACAGTATACCAGGGCCATCTCTGACCAAAAGTGGCTGCACTGAGGAACCATCTTGGTTCAGGTTACTTTGCTAAAATGAATTTGGATGTGATCCGTTATTATGCTCTGCTGGTGTCAGAGGGGAATGCATATCTCCGTCAGACACTGAGTGGACCAGTGATCAGCTGCTAGAAATCATTTGTTTTGCTCACTCCTGGGTTGATAAGGGCTGTATGGTGTTTGAGGATGTTCAGCCTTTTATTCAAACCTGCAGAGAGCTGGCTTTGCCTTGCATTCCAGAGGGCCATGCTAATTTTTCTCCCCCTTTCAGTATTAATCGGGTCACAACGCTGGTATGGCTTTTGGAAGATGACACCCCTTACTTGAACACTACACAGCCTGTTCCCAGCAGATGATAATAGAATGTGTTGATTCTGTACAATTCCTTGTCAGACAGGCAGTATGTAACCCCCAGTTTGTGCAACCACTGCTCTTAGCATGGTCTGATATTTTGCAATCAGCCCCCAACAAACCATCTCTGCTACCAGACACCTGCCTGCCCAAGGGTCTTTTTTGCCGCCATCACCCATGGTAACCTCCGCTTCAGCCCAGTATACACTGCTCCCAACCAAATACTCAAATCCAGTCTCAGCTCCCTGTACCTATCCTGCATTCTCTACCCACCTGTCTCTTCTCAGCTGCCTACAAACCCACAAGAACCTTACCCAGCTACTGTTACCGCTTCTGTCATATCCTAATCCTCCTTCCCAGTCTGCTGCACCCCTTACCTACAGAGCTTCAGTGGCTAAGCCAAAGAAAAAATGAAAGTTCTTTCCAACCAAAACGATCTTGCCAGTAACCCAACTTGCCTCCACACCAATCAACCTCCTCCAGTCTGCTAGCATGCCAGCTGAACCTGATAACCAGCCTGATTCTGGCAAACCTCTGCCTGCTATCCGGCCAGTCCCTCCGCCTGACGTTCCTGTATGCCAGCCTGACGTTCCTGTATGCCAGCCTGAAGTTCCTGTGCAGTTTTCCAGCCTGGAGTTCTTGTGCCAGTTTGCCAGCCTGAAGTTCCTGTGCCTGCCTTCCAGTCTGTCTTGGCGCCTGCCTTCCAGTCTGATGTCTTGGCGCCTGTCTTCCAGGCTGATGTCTTGGCGCCTGTCTTCCAGGCTGATGTCTTGGCGCCTGTCTTCCAGGCTGATGTCTTGGCGCCTGTCTTCCAGGCTGATGTCTTGGCGCCTGTCTTCCAGGCTGATGTCTTGGCGCCTGTCTTCCAGGCTGATGTCTTGGCGCCTGTCTTCCAGCCTGATGTCTTGGCGCCTGTCTTCCAGCCTGATGTCTTGGCGCCTGTCTTCCAGCCTGATGTCTTGGCGCCTGTCCTCCAGCCTGATGTCTTGGCGCCTGCCTTCCAGCCCGATGTCCTGGTGTCTGCCTTCCAGTCTGATGTCCTGGTGTCTGCCTTCCAGTCTGATGTCCTGGTGTCTGCCTTCCAACCCGAGGTGCCAGTGTTCCAGCCCGAGGTGCCAGTGTTCCAGCCCGGGGTGCCGGCGTTCTAGCCTGAAGAGCCAGTGCCAGCATTCCAGCCTGAAGAGCTAGAGCCAGCAATCCGTCCTGAGGTTGTGGTGTTCGTTTCCCCGCCTGAGGTTGTGGTGCCCATTTCCTGGCCTGAGGAGCCTCTATCTGCTGCCCAGCTCGATTACCCGGAGCCTGCTGCCCAGCTCAATGACCCGGAGCCTGCTGCCCAGCTCAATGACCCGGAGCCTGCTGCCCAGCCTGATGTGCTCCTTTCTGCTGCCCAGCCTGATGTATTCCTGCCTGCTGCCCAGCCTGATGTATTCCTGCCTGCTGCCCAGCCTGATGTATTCCTGCCTGCTGCCCAGCCTGATGTATTCCTGCCTGCTGCCCAGCCTGTGTTCCTTTCTGCTGCCCAGCCTGTGTTCCTTTCTGCTGCCCAGTCTCCCTGCTGGTGTTATGTCATCCTTGGGCCGCAGTACCGGTGTCCACCAGCGGATGGATCCTGGCAGTGTGGAGCAGACATCACCTTTTGCGCTCAGGTGTGACTTGAGGCTAATTACAGGCATTCCTATAAATACCCGGCAAGTGCAAACATACCTTGCCCTGGTATCGTCCTCGTGCCCTGATCTGTACCTGCTGCCTGATTATCTGAACCTGTTCCTAAAAATTGCTACCTGAGTCTGTCTCCCTGTCCTGACCATCCATCCTCTCCCTGTCCTGTGTTCCTTACACCATCTGCTGATCTCCCTGTGTATGACCTTGGCCTGGCTAACGTTTATGTTTCTGGAATATCCCTTTGTCCATCTGCCGTGCCGATCTGCTGTGTATGACCCTGGCCTGGCTATTGTTTATGATTCTGGCATTTCCCATTTACTGTACATATCTATCTGTTATTTGTGGGTCTCTGTCTGTCGGTTGGTTTGCTGCACTGTGTCATATTGGAGGTAGTTGTATTTATATTATTCACTTACCTAAATAAATCATTATATTTTCACTTATATGTGTTTGGTGTTCCTCTGTTGCTAGCCACACAGTTCTGGTCACACCTGATACATTAAGTGCGGGATTAAGTGCGTAACCCGTTAATGTTGAACCAAAAGGGGTTTTAATTATGATCAAACCAAAAACAGCACTTTATCCAGCACACAGGGAAAAACGTTAAACGTCTGCTTGTTTCCAGCATAAACAAAAAGGTCTGTTTTTCCTTCAGCACAGCAATAAATCAAAAGCAAAGGCACATACGGTTTTAGGAAGGTCTTTCCCAGAACTTCCAGTCCTTACTGACCCTCTGTCAGCTTTCCCAGAGGTACACAGCTTATTCAGACAGGTGCTCTCCCATACTCTTCCAAACTCTCTATCAGCACTTCCTTCCTTTTTAAGCTGGTTTCCTGGAAGTTCTTAACACCCTGTGTGCTTGACTGCCAGTGGTCAGAAGAGGAGGCTCTTTCCCTACCGAACGTCACTTTAGTGCATCCGAAATTCCGGGCCCCAAATAACACTAACAACACGAACTGTAGACCTGTCCTCTCTGGATCAACTTTTATTGCCCAGAATTTCTCACCCCCTCTGGATGACCTCCTGAACACTATCACATTGCCTTAAAGGGACCACACTCCAAATATTGGCGCAACATAGCGTCCGTCCAGGACTCAACCCTGGCATCCTGTACATATCCCCCCCCTCTCCCTCAACGCGGAGGTGTTGGAGGCACCACTCAACATCATACAGTGGACTTGGGAGAGGGCATCGGCATTCTGATGCTGTCTCCCGGATCTGTGTTCTACCAGGAAGTTGAACTCCTGAAGAGACAGAAACCACCTTGTTACCCTGGCATTGGTGTGCTTGTTCTGTCTCATCCACGTAAGAGGAGCATGGTCTGATACTAAGTGAAACCTCCTACCAAGGAGGAAATACCGTAGGGGGTCTAAAGCCCACTTGATGGCAAGACATTCACGTTCCACCACCTCCCTGTTGATTTCTTGAGACAGAACCACTCCTAGCCCTTCACTTGAAGCATCTGTCTGTACTATAAAAATCCTTCGCAAAATATAAAGCTACAAGCACCGGATCCTTGTACAGTGCTGCCTTAAGCATTTGAAAAGCTTTCTTATCATCGCTGACTTTCGGCCTTTGGTGAGGTCAGTCAGCGGTGCCGCAATAGTGGCGAAGTTGGGGACAAACCTCCTATAGTATCCAACTAGGCCTAAAAACGCTCTGACCTGTTCCTTGGTTAAAGGACGGGGCCAGCCCTGTATGGCCTCTACCTTACTCATTTGGGGCTTCACTAGCCCTCTACCTACAATGAATCCTAAATACATTGCTTCCTCCATCCTAACCGCACACTTCTGCAGATTGATGGTGAACTCTGCCCTTCTCAAGGAGTCTACCACTGCCTGAACCCGGGGAAGATGGGATTCCCAATCTGTGCTGAAAATTACTATGTCATCTAGGTAAACAGAGGCATACTGTTGGTGTGGATGCAAAGTTTTGTCCATGGCCCTTTGGAATGTGGCGGGGGAGGAGTGTAGACCAAACGGTATTCTCTTATACTGGAAGTGGCTTTTCGGGGTAGAGAAAGCTATTTTCTCCCTGGCCTCCTTGGAATCTGCCAGTACCCTTTTGTGAGGTCCAGCGTGGTGATGTACCTGGAAGGACCCAACCTCTCAAACAGCTCATCTACCCGTGGCATGGGGTATGCATTGAACTTGGAGACTTTGTTAAGTTTTTTTAAAGCAGAGAGTACCATTGGGTTTGGGCACCAACACATTCGGACTGGACCACTCACTCTGCGACTCTTCGATGACCCCAAGCATCCTTTTAACTTCTCCAGACCCTGCTACTCTATGAGCTTCTGGGATACGGTAGGGTTTAAACCCGATTTTTACCTTGGGTCACAATGTCATGCTCGATTAAGTTGGTGAGCCCAGGCAACCCTGAAAACATGTTCCTATTTCTTTGCAGAAACTCTTTTACCTGCTGGGTTTGGGGCCTAGTTAGGGTAGCCGCAACCTGCACCAGGTCAATCCCTACCTGGTCCCCTGACTGTACCGCCACCAGCGCGGACACCGGTTCTCTGTCTCTCCAGAGCTTCAACTAATTTATGTGATAAATTTGGTAGGGTTTTTTTTTTCCTGGCTGGTGTATCTAATTTATCTCACCCACTTTTCTCCACTACTTCAAACAGACCTTGCCATTTGGCCAAGAACTTGCTCTCCACTGTGGGTATGAGGACAGCTACCCTATCTCCTACGTGGAACTGTCTCTCTTTAGCCGACCGGTTATATACTCTTATTTGGGCATCCTGAGCTTTCTGCATGTGCTCCCTCACCAGCGTCATCACTTTAGCCACCCTTTCTCGCATTTGAGAAATATGCTCTACCACGGTTTTATGCGGTGAGGACTCACTCTCCCACGTTTCTTTTACTAGATCAAGCAACCCCCGGGCCTTCATCCATACACTAGCTAAAACGGTGAGAACCCTGTGGATGCTTGTGGAACCTCACGGACAGCGAACAACAGGGCAGGGAGTAACATATCCCAATCCTTCCCGTCTTTCTGGACCACTCTTTTTAACGTGGACTTTAGAGTTTTATTAAACCTCTCGACTAGGCCATCGGTCTGCGGGTGATAGACAGATCTCCGCAACTTCTTAATCTGAAACAGATTGCACAAGTCCGCCATCACCTTTGACATAAAAGGGGTGACCTGGTCCGGTAATATTTCTTTGGAGAACCCAGTTCGTGAGAACATTTGAAATAACTCCCGGGCAATGGCCTTAGAGGAAGCTTTTCTCAACAGGACTGTCTCTGGATATCTAGTTGGGTAGTCTAGGAGGACCAATATGTATTGGTGCCCCCTTGTCGACTTTATTAGGGGTCCCATAAGATCCATAGCGATCCGCTCAAATGGGATCTCAATAATTGGGGGGCCTTTTATGGATCACCGGTAAGGAAAGGGGAGATAATGCCAGCCCACTGGTCACGGGGCCACCCCTCTCTCTCTGCTATCCTTTCAAAGGTAGTAAGAAAAGCCTCTACGTCATCGCTGGGTGTTAACTTTTGTAAAAAAAATGGCTGGCTCTCACGGACACTTGGTTGCCAGCGGCAACGACCGCTTCCTCTTGTCCCTGAGCCAGTTGCTGTACTGCTTCCTGCAAGGCAGCCTCCTGTGCATAAGAGGACTCCTGCTGAGCCATAAACTGGGCGGCTAGCAGCCGTGTGTTTTCTTGCTGCTGAGCCATCGCTTCCTCATGGTGACGGTTTGCCTCTGCTAAAGCTTGCTGCTGGGTCACGGTGGCTTGTGACAAAACCTTGATGACCTCCTTCATGCCTTTGCCTGTTGCTTGCAATGTATGGGCTGACTTCACCCAAGACATGCCATAAGCACACTGTTTCTTTAACCACTTTGCAACCGCCCTATAGACAAAGTACGTCTACAGGGCGGTTGCTTAACTCTAAGTGGCCGTTAATTAACAGCTTCTTAGAATCGCTCTCCCGCGTGCCCCCTGAGGCGCGCACACGGGAGCATCCATGACCGCCGGGTCCAGAGGACCCGGCACATCACGGATCACGGTAAATCGCCGCTGATAGCGGCGGTTTACCACGTGATCGCTCCGTCCAATGACGGAGCGATCACTTGTAAACAAACCGGCGTCATGTGCTGACACCGGTTCCTCCCTCCTCTCTCTGTACCGATCGGTACAGTGTGAGAGGAGAGGGAGCGGATGGCAGCGGCAGTGCTGTGGGCTGGATCTGTGACAAATGTAGTCACAGATCCATCCATCCATCCCTCCCTGCTCAGCCATCCCTGCTGCAATACTCTGCATTACTGGGCAATACTCAGCTGGGCATACTGGGCAATACTCTGGGCATACTCTGCAATACTCTGGGCATACAGCGCCCCTGTCCCCGTGAGCTCGCATGCAGAAGCAAGTCCTGCCCACATATGAAAACGGTGTTCAAACCACACATGTGAGTGAGTAACTTTGTATAGTGCAACAATGCAAACTTAATCGCCTCAAGGCACTTTCCTTCCAGGTGTGAGGTATCTTTATATAATGTTTTGGGGTTCTATGTAATTTTCTAGCAAGTAAATGATGATTTTTACATGTAGGAGAGAAATGTCAGAATTGGCCTGGGTGTTCCCTGCATGTTGGGCCTCTGTATGTGGCCGCACTGTGTAAAAGTCTCACACGTGTGGTATCGCCATACTCAGGAGGAATAGCAGAATGTGTTTTGGGGTGTAATGTGTGGTATGCATATGCTGTGTGTGAGAAATAACCTAATAATATGAAAATTTGATGAAAAAAAATAAAAATCTTGATTTTGCAAAGAATTGTGGGAAAAAATGACAACTTTAAAAAACTCACCAGGCCTCTTTCTAAATACCTTGGAATGTCTTCTTTCCAAAAAGGGGTCATTTGGGGGGTATTTGTACTTTTTTGGCATGTTAGGGTCTCAAGAAATAAGAGAGGCTGTCAGTACATCAGGTGTGATGAAATTGATCAATTTTCAGTAATTGGTACCATAGCTTGTAGACCCCATAACTTTCACCCAGACTAAATAATATCCAACATTTTTTTTTTTACCAAAGATATGTAGCAGTATACATTTTAGGCCAACTTTATAAAGAAAAATTACTTTTTTGCAAAATTTTATAATAGAAATGAAGAAAAATTATAATTTTTTGCAAAATGTTTTTCTTTTTTCATTTATAGCAAAACAAATAAAAACCGCAGAGGTGATCAAATACCATCAAAAGAAAGCTCTATTTGTGGGAAAAAAGGACAAAAATTTCATTTGGTTACAGTGTTGTATGACTGAGTTATTGTCATTCAAACTGTGAGAGCACCGAAAGCTAAAAATTGGTCTGGTTATTAAGGGTGTTTAAGTGCCCAGTGGTCAAGTGGTTAAATGTCAGTCTTTAGTTTTAAACGTTTTTTTATTTTGCCTCTGCAAATGCACTTTGCCCGCATTCGACACCAGTTGTGAACTTTGGGGGTTGTTTAGCTCTGCGGGATTAAGTGCGTAAACCGTTAACGTTGAACAAAAAGGGTTTTTATTTGTGATCAAACCAAAAACAGCACTTTATCCAGCACACGGGGAAAAACATTAAAGTAAAAGTCCGCTTGTTTCCAGCATAAACAAAAAGGTCTGTTTTCCTTTAGCACAGCAATAAATCAAAAGCAAAGGCACATACGGTTTTAGGCAGGTCTTCCCCAGAACTTCCAGTCAATACTGACCCTCTGTCAGCTTTCTCAGAGGTACACAGCCTATTCACAGAGGTGCTTCTCCCATACTCCTTTACATCCTCTATCAGCACTTCCTCCCTTTTTAAGCTGGTTTCCTGGAAGTTCTTAACTCCCTGTGTGCTGCCAGTGGGCAGGAGAGGAGGCTTTCCCTCCAGAACGTCACTTTAGAGCCTCCGAAATTCTGGGCCCCAAATGACACTAACAAGGACAGAGGACTATAGACCCGTCCTCTCTGGATTAACTTTTATTGCCTGGAATTTCTCACCCCCTCTGGGTGACCTCCTGAACACTATCCCATTGCCTTAAAGGGACCACACTCCAAATATTGGCGCAACATAGCGTCCATCCAGGAACCAACCCTGGCGTCCTGTACACTCTCTAAAGTGCTTAGATTATTGTTGATGTGCTCCTGCACTCTAACCAATAGAGGTCTAGATGTCCGACCAACATATTGAAGTTTGCAGGAACACCCCCTCTGAAGAGCAAGTTATAAAATCTTTAATTTTATGTTTTCTTCCTGATGCTGTGGCTGTGAATTCACTTTTCTTCTTTACATTACTCCCTTTTGTTGTCCTACACGCCAGACATCTCCCACAAGCGTAAAAGCCTGTAAGAAAGGGAGTCAGGGTACCTGTTTGGTTGTTTTTGTTGGGGGTGATCTAATAATCCTGGCGCTAAAATGTCTCTGAGATTAGGTGCTTTTTTATACACAAATGAAGTACACTGAGGGAGAACACCTCCCAATACTTGATCTCTTAGTAATACATTCCAGTGTTTTTTAATTATATTCTCGATCTTATTCTTCTGAATATTATAATTTAACACCATCCTATATTCCTCACTACCTTTTCTTTAGTTTTTCAGCAACTCTTTCTCTCCATATTCTTCACCTCCTCTAGTTGTTTATGAATTTTTCTTCAAACATTACTGCTTGTTCCTCAAATTCTTCATTCCTGGTGCAGTTCCTCCTGAGTCGGATGAACTGTCCTTTGGAAATATTTAATAACCATGGCCTATGATGCCAACTGTCCATGGCTATATAGCCATTTCTGTCTGTAGGCTTACAGTAATTTTTAGTGAGAATTTCCCCTTCTTGAATGTATATCTCCGCATCTAAAAACACCATTTTCTGTTTGTTATACTGCCATGTTAATTTTATGTTTTTCTCCTTTTGATTCAACCTGTCCTCTCCCCTCCAAATCATTAACAGGTCATCTATGAATCTGTAGTAACTAATCCACTCCTTCGGGATATCCCTAAAGACAACATCCGACTCCCAATGGGCCAGAAATAAATTGGCCACACTGGGAGCAAAACAAGCCTCCATGGCTACACCGGTCTGTAAGAAGTAGTTGTGTAGTAATCCAAATTCTAGACATTGCAAAAGATATCTGCGTTGTCTTTTCTCTAAAGACGCATTTTTCAACACCCATTTTACTGCTTGTTGTTGTAATTTATGTTGTAATATGTTGGCCGATTTATGTGAGATGTTATAATATATGTATATATTGTAACATTGGGGGTGTTTAGCTCTTGTGGTAGATGCATTTTCGTGCAGTGAGTCAACACCAAACAGGCATATAACGTTAAGGGCTTGGTAGCCCACAAAAACAAAAGTCCATTCAGGAATCCCACGCAGGGGTTTAAAGATGTTCAGGAAAAAATGAAAATACTAACCCACCTGGCTTTGACAGCACTTTGACAGCACTGCTGCCATAGGTACTTGTCACTGAAATCAGCAGCTCCTCCAGACCCCCAGTCTTGGGTGCACACGGCTTTGAAGCCCTTTCACGCACACAGTGTCTTGTCTCGCACACAGCGTTTGTTTTGCATACAGCGACACCATCCTCATCTGCTCTCCCCAGCCCTTCATTATATGAGTGGTCTGCACCTGGGCAGACATTTTGCAGGCTGTCTTTGAAACCTGGACACAGGGTTGGAGATCCTGTCCCACCCATATCTCTGAAGGATCTCCAAGCCAGAGAGCCCCATGTAGCAATAGAACCATCCGAGAAAACTGCCATAGCACTGTTTTTAAATTTACGCTCTGCAGCTCTGCAATCTGGCTATATGCAGACTGTGTCCATTTCATCACTATCTTCATAGTGACAGAGCCTTGCTCTGCCACTATATATATGCCACTATATATATATATATATATATATATATATATATAGCAAAACAGTGTATTCCCAAGGCCTATAATACACTCCTTAGCGCCAAACAGACAATACCCTTTAAGGAACAATAGAGCACAATATATACCTCTGAAGCGAGATATATAAACATATATAAAAGCAGCTGTTAAAAAATGTGTCAAAATAACAAAAAAGCATTCAAAGTCCAAAATGAGTCATTAAGTAATAAATGCAGAACAGTGCTAAAAATGGCTCAAATAGCTATCTACCAACCTGTAGCGGCCACCATCCAACGTGGCTTAAAAACATTCCCAAAGGACAACTGACTAGGGTAAAGAGAAATTGCTCTGAGCCAGAAGATTTTCTGATTCAAGCCCAGATTATTAAAAATAAGTTTGTGGACAAGGGATATCGTGAGGAAATTCTGGACACTATTATTACAGAACTAGCGCAAGTCCCGAGAGAAACCTTTCTAGCTATTGCAGAACATAAGGAAAGAGATGAAAAACGTGAATGGAATTTCTGTTCAGATTTCCACTCTCAATATAAAGAGGTTGAAAATATCCTTTCTACACATTGGCATGTTCTGTTGATGGACAAAACACTTGCCCCGGTATTACCATCTAAACCAGGTTTCATTTATCGGAGGGCTTCCAGCTTTGCGGATAGAGTAGTCTGCAAGGTACTTAATCCTCCATCTCGTCCAGCCACCTTCTGGGATAAGGATGGCTTTTTTGCCTGCAAAAAATGTCGCGCTTGCAAGGAAGCCTCTCGTCCATTAAAAGCAGTGGAAAAGTTCACTTCTACATCAAATCAGCAGGAATTTTTTATAAATGAATTTATTACGTGTAATACTGAATACGTAGTTTATGCCCTTCAGTGCCCTTGTGGGTTAATTTATATAGGCCGCACAAAGCGTCAGTTGAAGATAAGGATTGCTGAATACGTAGTGAATATTCTGATTGGTTTTAAGGACCACAATGTGTCCCTTCGTTTTAAACTTTTCCACAATAAAAACCCTAGGGATTTAAAATTCTGGGGGATCGACCATCTTAAACCTACATGGAGGGGCTCTAATCTGGTAAGGGACCTTTCGAATAGAGAGACCCAGTGGATTTTTTCCGTGGATACTTTGTCCCCCAGAGGCCTGAATGTAGACTTAGATTTAAATTGCTTTATTAGCGATTTTTAATTTAATTTTCTCCAATTTATTTACATTTAGGATGGGTCTACTAAAACACGCTTCTGGCTATTAAGACTGCTATCAACAGTCACTTTTTCAAAAAAGATTATTATTTATATATAATTTTTTTAATTAATGGTCATTTTCTAACAAAGCGTGGTTTTCAGATATGGTCATTACCGATATGCTTTATAGTAATGACGTCTAAATGGTTACTAATATAAGTATATTAGATATTATGTATATTGCAATATTGCATATTTATCTTTTTAAATTTGTAAATTTTTAATTAATGTTTTTGGGCTGTTTGTCTAAGCAATTTTAAAATTGATATGTTTTTTTATCTATTTTATGTTTAATATGTATGGTTATTAATGATTGTATGGTGGATAGCCATTATAATTATGCAAACGTATATTTATTGAAATAGATGAAGGGTGAGCCTTTCTAGCATTGTGCAATAGGCTGAGACAAATGTCCGGTCTAATAAGTAAAAACATGATGTTGTTTTCTAGTGCATTTAGAACCTCCCTAACTCGCTATGCATAGCCTAGAAGCGAGTACAATGTAAATACGGAGCGACGTGACGTGCACCATTAGGAACGCCTCCGTGTTTGCGTTGTCTTCGATTGGCTGCCGAGAACTCCGATACGGCAATTTCGATTGGCCGTCGAAGGGATACATACATCGTTTTCGATTGGCTAGCATACGGTAATTTCGATTGGCCATCGAATGACTGTATACAGCGGTTTCGATTGGCTGACGTTAGTGGAGGTGTGTTATTAACTTTACGGCGTTGTACGTGCAGCTACGCTCTCCGTTGAAGTCATATACTGACGAAACTAGTCAGAGTGATAGCTGCATGCTGCGCCTGCTATGACATCCACGCCACACTGAAGGAACCAGGAAGGGATAATCCGCCGGGTGACCTCACGGTGATCGCGTTGAGGACGCTATCCTTTACATCAGTGACTGGTAAAGTGATGTTTACATTGTTCATTTGCAACTGATTTTTTGTACGTAGGATTCTTGGGATACTTGCTGGAAGGGGTTTTGTCAATAAATTGAGTTACCCTTATGTTTGCTTCCTCTTTTTTTGTTTACTATCTCACCCATTTAGGCTGATTCC